>QANU01073205.1:5723-21809 GCA_003254905.1 Nissolia schottii | reverse complement strand
TTTCTATATTAATAAATGCTTAGGGGATTGACGATCGTAGTCTCTTAGGTGAATTGCGTATTAGTTAGAGATTTCAACTAATAAACAACATCCCTCTTATGAATAATTAATTAGGAACCAATGACAATTAATCCTTGATCTAGAAACACCGTATGCAGGATATTGTTTTTTATCATTGTTAATTTACTTTTATTTTGCTTTCTTTTATTATCATTCATCAATCCAAACCCCCCATTTTTAATTGCAATTTTAATTGGTTCTAATTGCTTCCTTCAGAGACGACCTAGGTTAGCCCCCTTTACTACATTTTTGGGGTTAATTTAGTTTTATAAATTATTATTTGATTTCACATTGAAATTAACGACGTTTTAGTGTGTGTCAGGACCCAAAGGAGGTTATTCTGTTCTTGCCTTCAAAGATTTTCACCGAGCTGTTTCTGCCTAAGGGTGGAAGGGAGGCTAGCTAAACAGAGGCGGCCGAAACTCATGCTCTATATGAATATAATTCAAGACATTATATCTCAATGTAACATTAACACAGCTCAATGAAGAGATCAGAACAATTATATGTCATCAAATGCATAAGACAATTGCATTAAGTATAACCCATCACAATTGAGAGATCAACACAAACCTATGAATCATGAGCTAATTAGCTCTATATATCAGCCTCACCAACATTGTCAAGGCAATGGATACAATTACACATTGAACAATTCCTTAATTAATTTGATTCTAAACACAAAGCACTGATATTTTTTACACACGGCATCGAGAATGAAAAAGATCCACACACATATGAACTAGTTCCTAGGACCACCAAAGAGGTAACCCAAGGAAGATCTACCACCCGGGGCAGCATGAACCTTGGTTGATGGCCGGTCTTGCACCCAAAAGGAAACCACCATGACTAAGACCAACGATTCCTCAGCATCATAACCAAATCTACAACTAAGGACAATAACTTATAGGCAAATAAAATTTTGAGTAACGCTAGAGCCTTCTAATTATTTAGCCTAATTATCCTCCTAACAACTCCATAAAGATACTTGGCGATTTTGAACTGGAAAACAGGAAGATAAGGGAATATTATTATCAAGTTTCATTCATAAGGGTTGTTAGGAGGATAATTATGTTACATGGTAAGAAGGCTTTAGCATTTCTCTGAAATATTTCTCAATCTTCACTACTACGTCATCAAATCAACTAAATTGTGTAAAATGGAGGAGAAAGAGTTCACTGGTATGTCAAGTAGGTTTTCTTGCAAGTAGGTTTTTATTGATGTAGAAATTAGTATTACTATACTTGCTTTGAAAAAAATGATTAAGTTGCACATAAGACAATGCACATTTTTTCCTATGGGATATGAAAGAACAGAATTTCTAATAATCCCTAAATCAAGCTGTAATTTACATGGTTCTCCTCCTGACAAAATATAAGTAACCTTGCTAACGTAGCAGGGCAAAGAAATCAGAGTTATTTTTACTTTGAAGTTTTTCAATAGTTAATTTGTACTATGAATTAACTATGCACAGTCCTGTTTTACTAAATTCCAGAGTTTGTTTTGATCGCGGCTTAACTAGAATACACAAATATTGCAAGTTCTTCATCACTTTTCAATGAACATCTTCAGTCAACGCAAATAAGAGAAAGATTTCAATCCTTGTCTATTATAGTATGAATCTTTCAAGTATTCTAGAACTTCCTAAGCTAACATGTTCTATAGACTAGAATGGACAATTGAAAAATAATGTTATAAGAAGTTAAAAATAGATTGTACTGTGACATAGTTGCCGCAGTTTTGTCCATCGGCACGATGGTAATTGTTGGTAAGATTCCCAAGGATTCCTGCTGGAATTTGCTTCTTAGCTGGCGATGATACCATATTTGCATTAGGAGCATGTCCACCATTTGCAGGCTGATCTTGAGTGCTTTCTCGTTGGACATTGGCGGCGGTTTCTCCACTGCCAAAGAGATAGCCCAACAAGCTTTGACCGCCACCACTACTGACCCTGCGACACCCATTTCCTGTTGGATTGGAACTTGTTGCGCTAAACCTGCATTGCACATTTTGTTGCGGAACATATTTTGGATAACATGTAACGGATATGCTTTTGTGTTTTGTTATTATAAGATCCCAAATGCTTCTTTTTAAAAACTGGGCTTCGACGACCTTCATTAGGGTTTCCCATAGGGTATTTGGTAAAAAATCAAATGGAAAAGAAGTATAATTTTGATAATTGTATAATATATTTAATGCTTTGAAAATTTGAAAAAACATTTTTTTAGTCAAAACTTTCTACTAATTTTAATTCCTTAACCAATGTTCGAATAGTACGTGTTAGTAAAATCATTAATTATTATTATTATTATTGGATTGAACATGATCACGAACTAAATGACAATCAATTTTTATATGCTTGGTCCGTTTATGGAACACCGAATTTGTTGTAATACGAATAGCTTAACAATTGCATGAGGACACAGGCCGTGAGTGTTCAATCTGCAGATCAGTGAGTAGAAACAACAACCACTGAGCTTCACATGATGCTAGAGTCAATGCCCTGTACTCCTCTTATGCCATTCAATGTGACATCATGGTAGTTGGTTCCATCTCTATTTGGCAACTGTTGAAGCTTAATCGAAATATTAACTTTCTTGGAACTTTGTTCTTGGGTGATAGTAGACATAAGAACGACATAGTCCTTATGAGTTGGAATTAGGTCACCACCACTCCAACCAATCACATCTGTGCGATCCTCAACCAAATTCTCCGCTGTAAAGATCTGGAAATTTATGTCGCCGCAGTGTAGGACCTTTGGTTCAAATTCACATAAATGTAACTGCTCACCATGTAGTAAAACAGTGAGTCTACTACGAACTTCCAGGTGACGTTGTAGTTTGTTGTCTCATACATCCCGTAGCTTCGGGCACATAAGTGAACCCCGTCCGGAACAGTGTAGTTTGGAACGGTACTGTTTTTGAAATTTAGGTGAACTGCAAAGCCAGCTAATAGGCTACGTGGATGCTGCTTCTCAATGTAACGGTCATCGGCCTCCCAATCCCGGTACATACCTGTATCTTCGCTAAGCAAAATCTCACTTTGACCATAGTGAGAGAGAGAGAGAGAGAGAGAGAAGGACTCTTGGCTTTTGTGGAAGATCGTGAAGAGTTCCCTGAAGTTGCACTTAATATAGGGAAAATTCATGGGCATGTTATTACATACTTAATGACTCATGTTTATATGTTTAGGGTATCTTATAAATCAATTTTTTCAATTTAATAAATTATATTTAATATTTTTAAAAATAAAATAAAAAAATAATAAGTGTCATTCATAAAAATAAATAAGTTAATTTATAGATGGTTATTTGTCTTTTAATTATTTTTCACAAAATATTACCACATCTGTGTAATACTATCATTTTTTTTATACTTTTAGTGTTTAAATATTTGTTTGCTCAATAAATTGTAGTGTGTGTGTATATATATATCTATATGATTGAAATGAGTAGTTAAGTGCGAGAGTACTGTTTATGGACACATTTTAACTATTAAATCTTATATAAATAATCAAAATTATAACATAAAACTCTGACTTTCTAATTGAGGATGTGACATTTAAATAACTTTTAATTTTGATCATTTATGTATAGTTATGTATGATCATGATATGCTCTTATTCTCCCAATTAATCAATATTCTTGTCACTCTCATTGAACCTCACATAAATTGTCATGATGAAATATAAAATCATGTGATTTTTAAAGTGATCATGCAATATTTAAATAACTTTTAATTTTATTCATTTATATATTTATATGATCAATATTTGTTCATTCCACTCTCATCTTATTCCTTCTTGATATATCCCTTTCCCAAGATTTCCTTTATACAAATGAGATTTTTATAGAAAAAATTATTGAGATTTGGATCATTTAAAGTGAAATTTCTCACTTTAGAGAGTAAAGTGAGAGATCTCATTTTAGAGGACTCTTACTTCAGTTATTGTGCTCTCAATAAGTTAGCTTTGACTTAATCAACTTTTTTTTTTTCCTAACATAACTCAATTTATGACAAAGAAGGTGAACTTGAGTATATTTGGATGAAGACGATAAACTCACATAATTTAAAATAAAATTCATAAGCTCGCTAATTTAATCATAATTTAGTTTTTTAAACTTCAAAACACAATTTTACAACAACAAAAATTAATTAATTAGAGCTTTTAAAATAGAAGATAATGACATCTTGAATTATGTTATATTAATTTATAACATTTTAAAGTATGTTAGGTTACTTTTTATGTGGGTTTAATTTGTTTTCATACTTTATGACTTATGTTTGCTTCATTATAATTTTAAAGTGAAATTTTGATCTATATTTATTTTACTATAAATTTTTTTCCATATTAAGTTAAGTCTTACAAATTTACAATTTGAATTTGAGTCTTGCTACACGTACACCAAAAAATATACATCATACATACACCCTATACTTATATACATAAAGTTTGTGTTTTAATGCTTGTAATGTTTGTGCACTTAATTAAGTATAATTGGGAATATCATCTATAAGTTTGTAATGTTTGTGCACTCATAAGAATAAAGTTTGTGCATTATTAATGGTGTATGTATGGATGTATAAAATTAGGTGTACATGTATCATTTTTGTTTTAATTTATATACTTTTTATGAATTTAGCTAAACTCACGAGTTTAATAATATTAAATATTTTTACCTATATTTGTTCCAAAATAGGTCATGATGTTGTTTTACACAGCATTGTTGCAATTTGTACGCTAATTTTAGTCTGTTTTATTTTCTTCTTGTGTGTTTGGGTACGACAAATTGTTAGAACCAAGCACAAGCACAAGGCCAAGATGAAGAGGCTCTACCACGACGAGACGATGAATTCAAGCAAATCATTAACGTCGGCGGCTTCATCAGATCCATGTCGTTACTTTTTACTCAGAGCAATCACGATTAACTTTGACGACATCTTCGTCATCAGGAACTTCAAAAAAGTGTGCCACGGTCCGCGACAAAGACATACGACACATCGTCTACAATGTCATGGCCAATGGGACCCTTCATGACCATTTCTACGGATTTTCCAATTCCCCTCTCCTATGGAAGCAACGGCTCCAGATTCGAATTGGCGCGGGGCGTGGTTTGGAATATGTTCAGTGTGGGCTCAAGTTTAAAGATCATTCACCCTGATATGAAGATCTCCAAAATTGGGTCCGACGGGGTGTCTAAGTTCGTAGTCAACACGAAGGTTAAGGGGTCTAGGGTATTTGAACTCTGAGTATTTGAAGATTGAGAGGTTGACGCATAAGCCTGACGTGTATTCTTTTGGGGTGGTGTTGCTTGAGGTGTTGTGCGGTAGGCCGCCTGCTCTGGAAAGTTGTGGGCCTAGAGAGGTGCATTACAAATTGGGCTCGGTCGTGTTGCGACGAGGGGGCCCAAGCCATGATCCATGGACTAAATGGTTGATCAGTTTTTCAAGGGAAGGATCGTGGTGGAATCTTTAAGTAAATTCGTTGAGATGGCATTGAGTTGTGTCGTTCATGATGAAAATCAACGGCCCTCGATGAGCGATGCGGTGGAAGGGCTTGAGCTTGAGCTTGAGCTTGGTCTGCCACTACAACTAAGCACGAAGGAGTGATTGAAGAGTTCAAAACAAATGAAATTTGCACTTCTTCATAAAATTAATACTTTATATTTGGACATACAAAATAAAAATTGATTTTTAAATTTTTTTTATCTCATTAAATATTTTTAAGTCGAAATTTGCTTTTATTACATATGCGTAAATATAAAATATTGGTCATTTAAAAAAATGGAATGAGACCGAGTCAATGGGTGGAGTGTCCATGTCATCTGTTTGGACCATATATCCTGGTGTCACCAAATGACACGTCATTTTTATACTTTATGCTTAATCATTTTAAATGTTTGTAAGGATGTGAATTTTTTTATAGTATTTATATACTTTTTGAATAGACAGGCATGTGCACTACTTAGACTCATGAACGAAACAAAAATATGATAACCACGTCTCTCTCATCACGACTCCAAGTCTTCTATTACTTTTCGTGCGACGACTTTGCTTTCAACCAAGCCCTACGTTTACTTAATCACCACAAGTCCACAACAATCTAAATTGGCAGTAATGAATTACATAAAACAGCTTGCAAAAAGAAAGTAAGCTGTACATTGTTGCTTCACAAACGAAAATTACCGGTTGTTTCTTTCCAATGAAAATAAATTATTCTTTCATATCATTTTCTTTTTCTACGACACTACAATTTTTTTAGGGCTTAGTGACTTCTAAGGAAAAAAAATTTGGTTTACTCATAAACCTTTGCTTCGGTTTTCTTTGAGGTTTGAGACAAAAGTGATGAATGCTAGTTGATTTTGTGGTCTTCGCAAAATAGAAGCACGTCTCGTGATCTTCTGCATTGGCAATCGATTTGAATGGAGCTGAGATGTTGTTTATGGTAGAATTCGAGTTTGGAATGTGTATTTTTTATTTTTGTGCTTGTTGGTGCCCTTGTTGAGTGGGCACGTTATGGCGGCCTGGTTGGGTGGCGACAAAACTTCACAGAATCACAAGCAGTTATTTATTTCTTTATCCATATGGAAATATCTAAAAACATTTAATTAACCCCCTCGTGAGGATCATTACAGTTACCCTCTTCTTACCTAACAATTAAAAGAATATGCGAAATTAATTTTACATGCATTTTACAGGCATTTTTAAAGGTTTTTCTAATGAAAATTGTGTCATTTTTTAAAGTGTAATCATTCCCCTAATGGGCTATTTAAAAGTTCTTAATTCTTATTCTCCTTATCGCATTTGAACAGTTCAAACAACTCTTTTTTTCCCCACTATTCGAGAAAACAATTACTGCTAATTTCAGATGTTTTTTTTTCAAGGTTATATTTAATGTTAGAATAAATCCCCAAAATGATTTCCTGTAAATTTTGCGTTAGACAAATATAACTCTTAAGAAAAGAAGAAAGCTCGAACAAATAGAGGAAGGATGAAGTCATGTTTTCGGTATATGACTATTAATAGAGATGTGAGATGAAAAAAATTAACGGAATGATTAAATTGCATTCTTGCAAAAAGTTAGAGTTATTTGCACATTTTTATATGTTCAGGTGTAAAATGCTCATCACATAAAATACAAGGGAGTTAATTGTTTTTTTCCTATTTTTTATCCAAAAATTTGTTCTAGATTATTTTTTATTTGATTAGATTAAGAAAATATTAAATAATTTTTTTCTACTTATACTCTTGTTATCTTTCATTCTCTCAATAACAACTAATAGCTATAATATTAATTACGTAAGGTTAATTTAGTTTACACTACTATTGTTAAAAATGACAACAAAAATTGCCCAAATAAATAGAGTAATAACTTAAATTTACTTGTTCTTTAATCTCATTTATGCTAAATTGGTTAAGAATTTCCATACTGTAGCCATAAAAAAAATCTGATTTGTGACATAAATATCAAAATTTGACCTTTTCAAAACAAAAAATCTAGGTGTACACCAAATTTAGTATCATCGTATAGTCAACCAACCTTTTACACCTACAAAGATTTGTATTTCTTTTTCCAATTAAATATATTTCAATATGTATTTTCTCTCTCCAATTTCTCATGCCCTTCTCTCTTTCTTTTCTCGATCCCGGTTCTTTCTTTCCTCAAACTCGACGTCACCGCGTCCACGCATCTACGCCGCCCTTGATGGCTTCAACATCCGCTCAAGTCCTCCGTCATGTCCTTCAGCCGCCTCCCCAAATAACGTTCACGTCCTCCCTCATGTCCGCTCATGTCGTATCTCTTCCCCAACACGTCCTCTATCGTTTCTCATCTCTATATGTCTCATATCAGATTTCGTTTATTCTCTCTCTATCTTACAGCCCCATAGTACCATTTTTTATCCTTTTTTTTGCTCATTGGTGTTTTTTTTTCTCATCGCTATATTACTTCTTTTTTTTTTACCTTTATATGAATAAGTTTGTTCATTTTTTGTGTTAGATTTTGTTCATTATTATTAGTTAGGTTTGTTCACTACAGTTAATAAGGTTTGTTCATTCTTATTAGGTAGGTTTGTTTACTACGGGTTTGTTCATTTTATATGAACATGTTTGTTCATTTTTTTTGGTGAGTTTGTTCATTCTTAGTAGGTAGGTTTGTTCACTTTTGTGATGGGGTTTGTTCATTCTTATTAGGTTGGTTTGTTCATTACAGTTATACAAGTTTGTTCGTTTTATATGAACATATTTGTTCATTTTGTATTGGGGTTTGTTCACTACCGTTATATGAGTTTGTTCATTTTATATGAACATGTTTGTTCATTTTTTGTATTGGAGTTTGTTCATTCTTTTTTGGTGAGTGTGTTGGGTTCGTGAATACTGTTTGTGGTCACCGCGGGTTAGGCGTGATGACGTCAAGATAAGTCATCCGTGAGGAGGACGTGACGATGACATGAGGGAGGACGTGAGCGGACGTGAGCGGAAGTGAGGTTAGATGTAAACGTCGTTCGAGATGGCAGTTGAAGAATGTGAAGGAGGAAGTGAGCGAATGTTGAAGCCATCGAGGGCGATGTACATGTATAGACGGCAACAAAATTGTGAGAAGAGAGAATGAGGGCGGTGAAACTGTGAGAAAGGGGTTACGTATAAGGACTTGTATTTCTCTTTTATTAAATATATTTTAATATATATTTTCTTTCCAATTTATTTTAGTAGTTGTATGTTGATATAATTTTAGATAAATACGTATGCAGTTCTGCTACATGTACACCCTAATTCTATACATTATACATACGCCCGTATTATTATATGGTAGGGCCCACAATATAACCTCCCGCTAATCTCTCTCTCCCACTCTCGTTCACTCCACTCTCGCTCACTTGCGCGTCCAACACGCGCGTAACCTTTCTCTTCGATCTCTGTTCACTTCTGATCCAAAAACACAGGAAACTCTGGTCCCTTTCTTCGATTTCTCTTCACTCTCATCAACTTTCTTCGATCTCTCTTCACTCTCATCAAATCTCGTCGATCTCTCTTCACTCTCGTCTATCTAGGATTTGTTAAAGAGATGAGTGATTGAAAGAAAAAAGAAACCAAGATCAAAAGAAGGAATGCTGCTGCTTGTTATCATCTTTTAAATAAGAAAGAGAAAAGCTCAGGAAAAAACAAAAAATAGATCATAATTGACAGGAAGAAGGAAAAGAAACAAAACATCAAAGCATAATTAACAGGGTTGTAAACAAGTGCTTAATGTTTGCACATACGCCCATTTAATGTTGCACTTATGCCCATTTAAAGTTTGCACACTTTTACAATACATCAAATTCTGCATTTTTATGCATTTGTGACAAACACATAATGCTTATATCACATCATCTGATATTTATTCATGACAATAGGTAAAAAATTGTGTCAAAATATTTATGATATTTATGCATTAATTGTTGAAAGGTTGAGAATGTGCCAAAATGCACATCCTCTTCGTCAACAAAGACAAAAACCTGTGACCTGTGGATAACGTTTGTACATAGGCCCATTTAATGTTTGCACTTATGCTCATTTAAAGTTTGCACACTTCTACAATACATCAAATTCTGCATTTTTATGCATTTGTGACAAACACATAATGCTTATATCACACCATCTAATGTTTATTCATGACAATATGTAAAAAATTGTGTCAAAATGTTTATAATATTTATGCATTAATTGTTAAAAGGTTGATAATGTGTCAAATTGCACATCCTCTTCCTCAACAAAAACAAAATCTACGACCTGTGGATAATGTTTGCACATATGCTCATTTAATGTTTGCACTTATGTCTATTTAAAGTTTGCACATTCAATTTTCTGTTATATGCATGTTAGTGATGAATGAGCATTAGAACGTATAAAGCTTCAGTACACTAAAATTTCACAGAGACGTCAAAGAACAAAACTCTTCATGGAAATCAAAGAAAAAAAAGCATGAAAACGATGTTGATGATGGTATAACATAATAAAAAATTGAATGGCGATGATGAGAGGATAATCAAAGAAAGGAGGATGATGATGATAATCAAAGAATGGATAACGATGATATGAGGATGAGAGAATGACAGAGGATGACGATGATGACAATGACAAACATAACAGAACAAGGATGAGAGGTTGAATTAGAAGATGAGTGAAAACGATGACGAGAACGAGTACGAGATTGGGGTGTGCGTGTCGTGTATAATTATACGCTATACGTATAATTATCATTAATTGCGTATAAAACTGTATAAAAGAGTGGTGTATATACGGGTGTATAGTTTAGGGGTGTACATGAAGCATTTTTGATACGTATGACCACTCTTCCTCAAAGGTTCCGAGAAATTTCCTTCGTTCGAATTTCTCCGGCTTTAAATGCAGGTCCGGGTAAACCATGAATAGATAAGAAAGAAAGAACAAAATAGAACAATCAACACCATATATTTTTTGCCCAAGCATGGTGGACTTGAGAAACAACAAAGTTCCACACATGGACGCACCGGTACTGTCTAGCCGCCTCTCTATCCTCCTCCTATTACTGTGTCTGCTTCAGTTGTTGTTCCCTGTGCATGGGAACTCATACGTTCCTGAGGATGATTTCGCTGTCATGTGCGGCTACTCCGGAAATAAAACCTACTATGGTCGGAAGTGGATTGGAGACGTTGACGTTGACCCCAAACTATTCTCTACCATCGAACCTGCACAAACCGCGAAACGGTCGATCAAATCCGATGCTCCCATCACCCCTTCAGTTGATGCGGTTCCGTACAGCACCGTCCGCCTTTTCCGCAGCCGATTCACCTACTCCTTTCCTCTCGCCAGTAACGGCCCAAAGTTCGTTAGGCTTCACTTCTACCCAACAACTTACCCCGGCAACTTTGGGCCCCACGACTCCCTCTTCTCAGTCACGGCAGGCGGCTTCACCCTCCTCAAGGACTTCAACGCTTCGCTCTGGCTTGTCCGCGGCAGCAACAACGAGGAGACAGTCTCCAAAGAGTACTGCATCAATGTTGAACAAGGCCAGAGGCTTACCGTAACCTTCACTCCCAGCAAAGCAGGCGCTTTTGCTTTCATCAACGGCATCGAGGTGGTGTCCATGCCTCCCTTCCTCTATTACACTGATATTCCCAATGATACAGGCTTTGAGCCAGTGGGCGTAGACACCACCATACCCTACCAACTTGAAAGCAACAGAACTCTGGAGACACTTTACCGAGTCACTGTTGGCGACAAACAGATTACGCCAAATGACGATACTACTGGCATGTTCCGCAGCTGGGAAACCGATTACCCGTTGTACTTGGAGAAGGAGTATCCAAATAGTGTGCAATCCTACTATAAAGGTTTTCACCCAAACTACAAAAATCACACCATCCCGAATTACATTGCACCCGAAGCTGTCTACGCAAGTGCCCGAAGCTACGGGTTCAACGCGACGGAGAATTACAATGTAACCTGGGACTTCGAGGTGGACTCGGAATTCTTTTACATGGTGAGGTTACATTTTTGCGAGTGGGACGAAGATATCAAGCAGGAAGGGGACAGAAAATTCCTGATCTATATATCTGAGGCTTTGGCAGAGGGAGCTGCAGACGTTTTCGCGTGGGGTGGCGATTCATTGCTTGTTCCTATTCATAGGGACTATGCTGTATTGAATTTGCATGGCCTAGGAAACGGTTCTAAGAAAGTCAAGCTTTCGATCAAGCTGCAAAGGCTTCGAATGGACTACGGAACCAGGTTCAGTGATGTCTTATTGAATGGCATCGAGGTTTTCAAGATAAGCGATGATGACCGCAATCTCGCCGGACCCAACCCCGACCCGGTTTCATCTCCGCCACAAGCATTTCAACCGTTCACCCAATCCTCCAAGAGCTCGTCAAAGAAAATAATTGCCGCCGTCGTCATTGCCGTGGTTGCAGTTTCAATCCTCGTGCTTGTTGGGGTCGTAATCGTTTTCAGGCGACGGAGGAGCGGTCCTGAGAAGGAAGAGGACAAAAAGAAAACCGAAGGCTCGTCGTCGCTGCCGTCACACTTGTGCCGCTACTTCTCAATCGCGGAGATCAGGGCCGCCACGAACAACTTCGATGACGTGTTTGTGATCGGTGCCGGAGGGTTCGGCAACGTGTACAAGGGCTACATCGATGGATCCGTGCCCGTTGCCATCAAACGCCTCAAACCAGGTTCCCAGCAAGGCGAAAACGAGTTCATGAACGAGATCGAGATGCTCTCCCAGCTTCGCCACCTCCACCTGGTGTCCCTCATCGGCTACTGCAACGACGGCGAGGAGATGATCCTCGTCTACGACTTCATGCAGCGTGGAACGCTTCGGGAGTGTCTCTACGGCTCTGACAATCAACCTCTTACGTGGAAGCAGAGGCTCGGGATCCTATTGGGCGCTGCCAGAGGGCTGCACTATCTTCACGGTGGTGCGAAGCACAATATCATCCACCGCGACGTGAAGAGCACAAATATCTTGCTGGATGAAAAATGGGTGGCCAAGGTTTCGGACTTCGGGCTGTCCAAGGTGGGACCCACGGGCACGTCGACCACCCACGTCAGCACTATTGTAAAGGGTAGTTTCGGGTATTTGGACCCTGAGTACTACAAGCGTCAACGGTTGACACTCAAGTCTGACGTGTACTCGTTCGGTGTTGTTCTCCTGGAGGTACTGTGTGCGCGGCCCCCTCTCATTCGTGCAGCGGAAAAGCAGAGGATAAGCTTGGTGGATTGGTTTCGGAGATGCTATAGCCAGGGAGATCTTGATCGGACGGTGGATCCGTTTCTGAAGGATTCCATCTCGCATGAGTGTTTGAAATGGTACACCCAATTGGTGCTGAGTTGTTTGCACGAAGATGGGAATCAGCGGCCCTCAATGAGCGATGTGGTGGGGTCACTAGAGTTTGGGATGCAATTGGTGGATGCTGAGGAAGATATTATTAGGTTTGGTGGGACCCAAGATATGGAAAAGACCGCGGTCCCGCAGTCTATGAGCGACGAAGATGGGAGCGACGTGCGTTTTACCAGCAGTGATGAATCCGGGTACAAGAGCAGCAAGGTAACAACAGTCTCCGCGAGTAGTGAGGAACAACATATGCTTTCAGCTGCTGTGTTCTCCGAGATTGGGGATCCAAGAGCGCGGTGAGTGAAGAAATTTCCATGCTTGAAAGTCTCCCTTGTTTGCCCAAGATATATAGTATTATATAGCTTGTTACTGCAAGGAAATTAGTGTGAAAAATAGTGGCAAATAATATGGCTCCACAAGTTTGAAGAACAAATCACTAGTTTCACTGTTCTGTAACTGAATTCCGACCAAGATATTCCACTTTTTAAAATAAAAATTAGAGGTAATATTTAAAATCTCATTATTTATTACCTATGATATTTATCTCATTTTATTTTATCATTTCTAATAAAATGTCAACTATGTGCTCACTGCCAGTTTGGGCTAATTAACTTCTTTTTTCCTTCTCCTTAAAATCAATTATTGGCCAGTTAAACAACAAAAAAATATTTTGACAAATTAAGAAAAATATCTCGTCATTTTTCTTTACCTTTCTCTTATAATTTTCATTTACTTTTTACTTAATTGGCAACCATGGATTAGGGAAACAAAATATGTGTCTTTAAGGAAGAAATATGGACCTAAAGATGTGGACCTAAAGAATTAACAAAATATGTGAGTCTCTCTAACAAAGCACACAAAGCAGTACTACTATTTAGCCGAAAGGCACTGATAATTAGTAAAATAAAAATAAAGTCAATAACAAACAAAAAGGGTTTCTTTCACTTTTAAGATAATGTAAGATGTCTCCTCTAATTAAAAAAAGATGATGTAAGTTCTGGGGGCCGACCCCACATGAACAAGAACCACCCAATTACCATGATCATTGCCTTGTTGGTTGACAACCATCAATGCCAACCTTATATTCATCATCTACAAGTGTGTCGGTATGAATTTTTTTTTCCTCTTATTTTTTTATTATAGGAAAAACTAGTAAACCAAAGAGTGAATAGATAGATATCTTACTATGAGCTTGAATTGATCAGTGACTGAAGATCTCACACACCTAGAACCAGTAAACCCAAGTGGACATGAGAAACAATAGAGCCCAGCTCCACAATCTCCATTAGATGAGCACTCATCAAGAAGCTAATACAAAAAATTAATATAACCCAACTTAAAGATGAAAACAAGAAAAAAAAAAAAAAATTAACTACATGATTTGATAAAGTAGAATAGTGGGGAATATATACAAACCCTGCAACCTCCATTAGAACAATCAGCTGCAACATTATGAAACAACAATGGAAGAATAACCATAACCAAGCAAGGAATTAGAGAACCCATGTTGAAAGTGATCAAAGGAATGGAATCACACAAGGATCTCGAATTTATATGAATGATGAATACTTTTTTAAACTTTTTTTGTGTGTGGATATGTTGTGATGATCGAAACGAGTGCTGATTGAAAGAATAGTATTATTGTGTGTGTTGGCTTATAAAACAAAGGGAATTCATAGGATTCTCATGTTCATAAATCATGGGGGAGTTTGGACATTGGAATATTCGCAAACTTTAATCAAGCGATTAAGCTTAATAAAAATAGGAGTGTTTCTTTCAGTTTTTTAAAAAAGTGATTACAAATTTATTTTCAATATAAAGATAAAAAAAAGTTAAATATACAAAATTAATTATTTCAAGTGAAATCGTTTTTGAATAAAAAAACCTAGAAAAGTGAAATATATTATGTGTCGTTTTATTATAAACAAAATTACAAAGCGTGGAGTGGTCTAATATTAAAATGAAAATGGGGTTAGGGGACCCAACTCCCACGTTATTGAGTTCACATGTCTTGGGTTTTTCTTGCACATTAGCATGATAACAAATGACAAGAAGTATGAGCCTACAGGTCAATATATATGATATCAATAAGCAAAGATACCGTATATTTATAAACTTAGAGAAGCACTGTTTAAAAAAAATTACAAATGTTAAAATATAATATAAAATTAGAGTCCAAAATGAAATTTTTAAAATTTTAGTATTTTTTTTAAAAAACATTCACGGACACACGGGCTAGCCTGTGAGCCCACCAAGCTGGCCCATTTAGCCTGTGGACTAAAATGGGCTCGACTATTTTTTTTTTCAAAATTTTCGCGTGCCTATTTTTTGCATATAAAGTTCGTCCATTTAACTAGGTAAACCGGTCGAACTCGCTGACTGACCTCATTTTTATAGCCCTAGTTGTATTTAGTCGACGAGAAGGAGAACTATATATGTTTTGTAGTGGAGGGACTTCTTACGGGGATTATATGAATGGAAATACATGTTGAGAAAGCATTTTTTTTAGTCTAATTAAGTTTAGGTATACTTTAGGAAGTATGAACATTTTATGAGATTTTAATATTCTTGTGTTTGACACACTGATATTGGTGGTGTATGTGTCCGAAAATATTCAAATAAAAAAAATCATAATTAGCGGTGTTTAAATGTATCCGAGCTATATCCGAATGTTTTTTAAGTTGTGTCCGTACACTGTATGAGTAAAAAATATTTTAAATATTAAGTAATTTATAATGATATAGACCCTTAGAAAATTAATAAATATTGATACATAAGATATTTTAAATATTCCATATGAGCTTTGATTATTGCACATCTGGTGCACACCTCGGCAATAACTACCCACGACACATGTTGAAACTCTCACCTTTCACATTAATAAAAGTTGTGTCTCAAATAACACAAAGATTGTATCTGTTTTTACCAAAGAGTTTATATATATATATATATATATATATATATAAAGATCTGAGTTCACGAAAATGTTGTATCTAAATATAATAGGTTTTTTTACATGTATATTGCCCCCTTAACATTTATTTTCCAAAATGTGGTCATTGCAGCCGATTTCAGCCCCTTTATTATTATTATTTTTTTTTTAAAATGGGGGTGAAATCGGCTGCCCCTCATCCGATTTCACCCTCTTTTTTTTTTTTTTTAAATGGGGTTGAA
>QANU01073124.1:0-25385 GCA_003254905.1 Nissolia schottii | reverse complement strand
AATAAAATCAAAGGATAAGGATGCTTTGTCATCTTTTGACTTTTTGACCAAAAACTTGGTCCAAATGAGGAGAGAGAAAGTTGTGAGAGAGAGCATATTTTCTTGGGCCATAGGGCCTACTTTCCAATCCGGTTTGAACGTGTTTTGTCGTACGCTGTCCGGATGCTTTGCGTATGGCTATCTGAAAAATATCCTGATCCCACCGTTGTGATCTCTTAATGGTTCTAGTAAGGAATTTTAGGTTTATCAAAGGTATTTGCAAATTTATTTGCATAAGAATGTTCTATACAGATACCTTTGATATACGATTAAGTTCTGGTGGCGAAAGCCGATGAATCCGGTGTCTGTGGATTTTCGTGAAATTGCAGACTATTGCCTTATTTGACACTTTTAGGGAATAAAATGAGGATTCTCAACCCTAGTCCACTTATATTACTTATATATATCTATTTATTATGTGAAATCTTTATAAGGGGAAAAATCGGGATGTTACATTTTGTGCCTTGCACTAGGTAAGAGTTGCAAGCTATCTCGGTTTATCTAAGTTGCTCGTAACATAATCTTGGTGGATACTAATTCTCGACTTGCCTTGGACGCAAGAGCAAGCTCGGCAAATACTAAACTTGTAACACCGTAGCTAGCTGCTTACGCTTAAGTCGTAAGCAATGCTCACTAGTTTGTTATCTGCTTTGGTTGGAATACCTTTAGTCCTATATTGCCTTTGAAAATACTCTTTTACAAAAAATATGGACTGATTTATAACTTTTTCCTTATTAAAACATAAAATATGAGTCACGCGTAATTAAGAAGTCATATATATATATACACATATACACGCAAGTGATAGAGTCTAAAAGACGTAGGCATTTTAACGTCACAACAGATAATAATACCAAACAACATAATGTACATTCATTCATATGGGTCCAAGAAACTATTACACACTTGGTTATACACACACACACACATACACTTACTACACATAAGGAGCCAATGACATATCTAATCCATTTATTTGATACAAAATACAAAACACCTAATCGTTACAATGTGCAAATGGAAACTGTAATCTCGCTGCTTCTCTGGAGTATCCTGGCGCCAAGACCTTCAATCATCCTACGATGCATTCTCCTCTTCGTCTTGTGTCCGAGGGTCGAACTTGCGATCGACCATAGGGATAACCCTTTTCTTTGTTGTCCGACGGATACGTAGTCTTAGATGTTCTGGCAAGGGCCTCACAGCAGGAGGGCAACCTAGATTCATCCATACCGGGGTACCCTGGAGTACATTTGTAGTGTAAGGTGCATGATGAAACCAAGGGTTTGGAGAGAGGGCAGATATTGGTGGTGAAGTACTTTGGACGTCAACAAACTCGAACGAAAGAGTCATCATGACGATCCTGGTGGTGGGGTCAGTCCACGTCTACGAATGCAGGATCCGTGCCCTGCGGCTCTCCGGTGTACTCGTCATGCTTACCTGGAATCATAAATGAGTGGGGGGTGAGAATGCTGCGTCCTCAATAGGAATCCTATGGGGCATAACTCTCCGTTTTTGCTTCATTTATGATCTTTCATTATGATCCTGCCGCTCAGGGGGGTCTCTAGGTGTCAAAGTATACTAAAAATCTCTACTTATTATTATCTATACTAGTCCTAAGCAGCTTTATCTAATTTACTAGGTGACTGGGGAATTCTAATCTTTTTATTACCCATAAAGGAAAAGTTATCGTGCTTTCTATTCCTATTCGCTTGAGTAGCGTGACATCGAATCACGTGCTCACATATCTCGTATCCTCGTAGATCCAGTCTTGAGAAACCTTTTTCACTTGACATAACCTTATCATATGCATACATAGATCACATATATTATACATGAAGGGATCTGAGAGTTCTCTTATGTGCCCTGTCAGGTACTCCCATCGGGGCAGCATCCTTCCTATCTTTCCTTTCCTATCATTCCCCTTTGTACCTAGTGGGACCGTCATCCCTTCACCAGGTACAACCTACTCCATATTCTTAAACTTGAAGGCAGAGCTCATACCTAAGGTGGTAGCGAACGACAGATGCATTTAGCATCAATATATACATAAATTTACCATCCCTGCATGTAGGGTGGTGAGGGGTCACTCTTATAGTGTCACCAGGGATGGACTCATGCTTTTGTATCATATTTTGACTTTCGTAGCATACTTTTCATACGTAGCATAAACTTTCCTTTCTTTCGTCATATCTTGACTTTCTCATCATATCATATCTTTATCATCATATAGTATCTTTCTTTGCAAGTTTTAAGCTTGCTTTCTTAACATTAACCATTCCTTCTTACAGGATTGTGAGGGGCGTGTCCATTGACGTGCCAAGAGAAGGGGATTCCCTATTATATAACTATGTACATATCTTCGAGGTACACCGAACCCATTATGCCCAGAACCTTCTTAAGATCTTGTTCGTTTCCTATATTCAATTATTATCTTGTCATAGTTACGTGATTGACCTTTTAGTTGTCTAAGGTTGCCCTAACACTCTAATGGCAAACCATTTCCTCATGATGCATAATAATAATATAGCACGTAGGATATAGTTAATTTCACATGACAATCATAGGCTATAAACTAAAGTGTACCTATAACACCCCTGCTAAATGCTCACTTCCATGGTAGTAAGCAATGTTCACAAGGTTGTTATTCATTGTGTCGGGTTACCTTTAGCCCTTACTTTACCTTTGCAAATATCTCTTATGCGAAAATATGGACCATTTTGAAAATTGTGTGTGAGCTTTATTAATTTATAAATTAGGAGTCGTGTGTGATTAAGAGAACATATAACAACAGTCGATAGTGCCCAATATAAGCTAGGTAGTAACCGAAGCAGAGCATGAAGCGTATATGTATATATATAATTACAACCAAGGTCCAAAACATAGTTACACATTGCCTTAATACTAAATATTTACACCAAATGTATAAAATTGTATAGAGCATCGTTCAACACATCTATGGTCCTAATGCAACCATCATCACTCTGCCTTGGCTCCGGAACTGCCCTGTTGCAGCCTTCTGTCGTCCACTACGCCTCCCTTGGGTCGATCCATTTGCTTCGCACACCTGGATCCATAACCGAGTGGGGGTGGGAACTTTTCATCCTCAGTGGGGGTCCTTAGCGTTACTTAACGTTCATTTTCTCGGTTATCCTCCAGGTCGCTCAGGAGATCTCTAAGTGACTATGTATACTATAACACCTAGCTAGCTAGCCTACGCTTAAGTTGCAAACTTGCTGGCTAAGTTGTTATCTGCTTTGGTGGGGATAATACTTAGTCTCGTTTATACTTTAAAACTATTGTTACCCAAAATATGGACCAGATTAAAATTTTCATTGTACGTTACATAGAGTAAATTAGGAGCCTTGTCGCGTTAGAGCATACATTGCGAGCGGAAACATAGCATGCTTAACTATAAATAAAGATATAATTAATACATGCCAAGATAACAAACAACGATCCTTCATACATTCATAAGCAAATACATAATTCGTATTATAAGTATTAAGTGCAAATATCACATAGATGTACAAGTACACATATATAATCTACTAGCTAATCGTCTAGTCTTCAGCCATCCTCCCTTGGGAGGGTTCTTCCTCATGTAGGTCCTCTCCTTGTCCCTCATCGAATCCTGAAGTCATGGATGAGTGGGGTGAGAACATAGCGCTCTCAGTGGGAAACCTTAGGGATTAGGGGATTGCTTATCCTCATTCACGCTTCAGGCCGCTCAGGGTTTTCTAGGTGTTACAGTTATACTATATCCCTACTATTTATTGATATTCATGCTATATCCCTACTATTTATTGATATTCATGCTAAGTCTGAGCAGCTTTATCTAAATTATCTATGTGACTGGGGAACCTATTCTTCATTAACTAAGTCATCTGTTCTCTACCTTACTTCCTAAGTCACATATAATCACATAATAAGCTTCAGTGTGCGTCCACTTATAACCGTGCCCATTTTAATTATAAGCTTCCATACACATCCCCTTATGTACAGTTGTATATCACTTAGAGCACATACTCAAGCTCAACCCCCCTGTAGCGGTGGCCTACCACCACATGCTTCATTTTTATCTCAGTATTGTGAGGACCAGGCAACGCTTAACCTGAGTAGCTCACGATAGGAGAGTCCATCCTTATGCTAGGGATGGCGAGGGGATCCTACCCCGTCCTTATGCTAGGGATGAGATAATCGCAGGTTTCAACTTTCCTTTCCTATTGGCTTGTGGCACAGCTAGGAAAAGAATCCTTTAACCTCATTCTTCCTTAATTTCCTTTTAGGGACTTAGTGACGTCATGCCCTATTCCTTTTCCAGTCAACAGTCCATATATCCAGTCAACAGTTCATATATTCAGTCAACAGTTCATACATCCAGTCGACAATTCATATATTCCGTCAATAGTTCATATGTCCAGTCAACGGTTCAATTTAGCATACTTGGTTCAATTAGTAGATCCATGGATAATTGAAAACAGTATGAAAAACTATGTTTAAGGAAAGTGTTTGTGTTCAGAAAATGAAAAGTTTTGAAATGGGGATTTTGAACTTCAGTCAGTCTGCTCAGCACATAGGACGTGCCGCTCAGCGCACTGGCCGCTCAGCGTGAACCGTAGCTGCTCAGCGCTACCTAACGAATTTCAGCCCCTAATTCTTGCAATTTTTCCATGTTCCACCAGTTTCCTCGAAATCAATCTTCAAAATATTTCTTCCATCACTCATCATTCATTTTTAAAAACAATAAACATACTTTCATGTTCCTAAACTCATTTCCATCCTAAATCCATACTTTCCTAACAACCAATTCATGAAGCACGTAGCACATCTGGCACGTATAACACATATTCACATCATTCATACCATCAATTACATACTATCACTAACTTCACATATAAGGAACATAATCGCATGCCTTGAACATAACAAACGTAGACCTAGCAACTAGTACCACAGACGTCTGATTTCTATCAGAAATTAGTGACCATAAACCGGAGGTCCAAGACCTTACCCCAAGGTTTTTGGTAGCCCTAAGATCATTTTTCATGTCTAAAAACTCAGATTTTGAACCCCACTGCACGAAATTCCAGTTTTGCCTCTTTTTCCAAAATTACCATTTCGCCCTCGTAAACGCCTTGTTTTCTTTAGAATTTTTGTTCTCAAAAACCCAAAAGACTCAAGACTTGTCCTTAAGGTTTTTGATAGTTATAAACCCATATTTGCTGGAAAAAAAACCCCAGTTTTTCATTCCCAAGATGTGAAATTCCCATTTTGCCCTTTTTCACAAAAACTCCGTTTTCTGCCTGTTTGTTGAGAAATTCATCGGGGACTCCAAAAATCATAAAACTTGACATCCCCACTCAATTTTTCGTGTAGAACTCAAAAATAAATTTAGTTTTTCATGATAAAAAAGTCAGCATACAGATCCCTTCAAAATCGTGTCATATACCTATCCCGTCTTAGGCTTTCCTAAATTCTGATAGAATCACAGACCGCACCAGCAGATCCAGACAATCATCAACAACATATATATACCAAGGTCACATAAAAAGCATCCTAACCACAGATATATCTAGCATAAAACATAGCACAAACATCATCATACATCTTAAATCACATAGACAGTGATTATGTCGGTTTACCCACGTTTTACGGTTCCGGTGTTTCCTGTAGACTTGTAGCTTGCTTTGATGGCTCCTAAATCTTCTTGGGATGAATCTTTCCAAGCTTTCTCTAGGGATTTTGAAGGCTTTTTGTAGGTTAGGTTAAGGAATTTCTGAGGGATTTGGAATGGGTTGGTTATAGGAAGTGTCTGAGCCTTTGGCTTGATAGAATAACAGTCGATTGTGTAATCGGGCAGAGCTTTGACAAGGTTTTCAAATTTTATCTCAATTTTCATATTTTGGGGGTATTTATAGGCCTAGGGCCGAAATTCCCCTTTCCAATTTTTCCTATGGGGAAAAATTCCCAAAATGCCCTTATTTTGTCTTATTATACATTTCCTTTTCATGAGTCATATGGTGACTCACCATGTTGGACTTTGACTTGGCCAAGTGGCCACCTTCTTGGCCGTGTATGGCCTTGTGTCTTGGCCACTTTTTGTGGCCAAGAATTAACGCGCTCCGGCAGATCAATTTTGATCAGGTTTTATCGTTTTCGGTCCCGGTACTTCTCGTACGGCTGTTCTAAAAATATTTTGGTCACGTCTTTGTCATCCCCTAATTTTTCCAAGTAATATTCTAGGTTCATTTGAGGTGTTTATAAATTCTCGTCTGTATCCGTACCTTTTACGGGTACTTTGGACGCGCGGTTGTCCTTAGACGACAAAAAGGGTTTATTCTGGTGTCTGCAGCATTTCTCGAAACTGAGCAGAATTTCTTCCATAGACATTTTAATCTATTAATTAGTCCAAGACCTTATTTCCTTCTATTTAATTTGGGAAATCTTTACTAAGGGAAAAAGTGAGATGTTACACATACTAACATCCTACTGATTATTATCTTTGCCTAGGATCCTGAGCAGTTTTATCTGATAAACTAGGTAACGGGGATCTAATCTTTCTTATCTAGGTTCTCGTGCTTATTAACTTTCTTCGCGTATATACATAAGCCATCTCGAGCGTTCTCTTGGCGGTACTTACTTAATACATAGACTTACTTACAATTATTCATCATATACTTATGCATTACATTCATTCATTACATACTCATTCATTATACGTCTTATGCATGGGGGAAACATGGCCATACGACTACAACCACTTCTGTTTCCCAGATTGATGATGACTAGGCTGTGATTTCACCTGAGTGGTTGCGAACCACCAATGGAGGTCTAGGTCCATTATCGACCATCCAGTGGGCTAATCATCCACCCTTTTAAGATGGCGGGGGCTGGCCTTTATGACGCAACTAGGCATGGAATCATATATCATCATCGTTACATCATCATATCTTAGGTGTGACGTCACCCTTATCATTTATCATTTCTTTCTTTTCATTTCTTATCCTTGACCAATCCATCCTTTTAGGACTGGTGAGGGGCTGTCTGTAGACGTGCCAAGAGAAGGGCTTCCTATTATATAACTATGTACTTGTCTCAAGGTACACCGAACCCATGGTGGTCGAAACCTTCTTAGAACATCTCTTTTTCCCTAGCGTTCAATTATGATCTTTAAACATTACGTGATTAACCTCTAGTTTTCTAAGGTTGCCCTAACACTTAAGTGACAACCCTGTCCTCATGATGCATTGTATCATATACGTACTACATGCAATGTTTCACATACATCATACATCAGCCAAACCAATGCTTGTTGGAACTATGGGCCTCAAGACAGTTTTCATAAACATCTGTTCCCTGGCTTAGGTTAGTTCAGCAACCTAGAGTTCCCTGGGTTACTTAACACCCTCGGGAATTCCCGGTTCACTTCGTCACCCCTGTGCAGGGCTCCATTGGACTCCTAAGTTTCAGGACGCTCAACATCCCTGTGGATCCTCTCAGCGGTCACTGAAACCATCAAAGTCATAAACTTTCGTTTTAAAATCCCTTTTCAGCATAGTCTTCAGGCCGCCCAGCGTCCCTGAAGCTTGCCAAAATCATTTTCCAAATTAGTTGCTAAGTCTCAGCTGAGGCCGCTCAGCGATGCATAGGTCCGCTCAGTGGTTCATGAGGCCGCTCAGCGCCATGGGCGCAACCTGAGCATCCTCCTTTGTTTTCTTGCTTCCTTTTCCATCCTTTCCCATGACCACTCCTTAGGGTTCTTCCACTAGTCCCAAAAACCATTATATAACATATTTTGTCTTAGAAAACATATTCAAATCATCTATACACCCTAAGCCTAGCATAGCTAACATAATCTACAACAGTTCACAGGATTGCACAGAATCAAACATAAGCTCACATAAGCCACCAAGGAGGTGAGCAAGCTAAGTTTACCCACCTTATCAGAGACTTAGAGAGGATTAGAGATGGTTAGGACAGTGAGGGTCCCCTGGTGTGTAGCTTCCTAGCTGGTCTCCTAGTCTTGGCAGCGTTCCGATAACGTAATGGCAAGATTTCTGACGGAACCAACTTTGAGCAGAGACTTTAGGAGATGAGAAAATATGAAAATGAAACCATTGAGGGGGGCTATTTATAGGTCCAAAACCGAAATCGTCTTGGCCAATGTGGTCCGCATATTTATTTTGCAAAAGAAAAAGGAAAAAGAAATTAAAATAAATGGATAAGAATGAACAGTCAGCGCTTAGTCAGTGTTGACTTTTTCACTGGAATTTGTGGTTGTGGTGAGGAGAGAGAAAATGGGGGAGAGAAATAGAGAGAATTTTGTGATAGTGACCATGGGTCCCACTTCCTAGACCAGTTTGGTCGTGTTTTGTCGTATGTTGTCCGCATGCTTCGCGTACAGCCGTCCGAAAAGTATTCTGCTTGTATTTCTGCGATCTCCTAACCTTCTTAGTGAGGATTTGGGGTTACTCCAAGGTATTTATAACCTTTTTCTTTATAAGGGTATGGTTTTCAGAGACTTTACACACTCAGCTGAATTCTACTAGCTGAAAGGGGTTGTTCTAGTGCCTGCAGAATTATCCGAAACTGAGCAGAACTCCGTTTAACAGACAGTTTAATTTTACCATCCAATTCTAAGGGTCAAGAGGAATCATTTGAGTGTTGGCAGAATTTTGAGAAACTAAACAGAATAATTTCTATAGACACTCGTGTCCTAGGATTCATTCTTCTACTTTCCTAACGTCTCCAGCGTTGCTAGCGTTTTCGAGCATCCTCTTTTATTCCTAAGCTCTTTGGTATCCTATACTCCTTTTATTTCTTTAGATTCTCCTTTTTCACCTTAATATCTTAAGGTTACCATTCTAACCCCGATCACTCCTGATTTCATATTCTCTTCACTTCCCCCGTACACTTAACACCTCTTCCCTCTCAAGCTTAATAAACCCTCCTTTGTCCTCCAGAACCCAACCTTTCATACCTCTCTGGGTGAGACCTGAATTGCATTAGTCACTCTCACACTTAATCCTCTTGATCTTCCTTCAATCTTCTTAAATTTATGCTTGTACTTCAACCTTATTTTTGCTCCTACCTAGTTCTTAACCCAATTTATATTCTGTGCATGTGTCCTTCTTAAAGACTTATTTACTCCACTTCCATGCTTAACCTAACTTTATATCCTGTCCTACACTCTTCTTTTCCTTCTCTTGTCTTCCACACCTGCAATTCCCAAAACTCAGTTTCTCGAGCTTTTACTTCCTAGACAGAATATGCTTAAGTACTCATACTCTCTTATCAGTTACCTGGTTCTCTTGTCTCTTCCAGTACCTTCTAAACTTATTCTTATAAGGATGGGAAAGGTCGCCCTCTCCTCTAGTTCTGCGAGATGCTTCCTCGTTCGACCCTCTTGCTTCTGTTCCTCTTGCTCCTGGCTGCAGCTAGGTTTCTTGTTGACCTTTCCCCAAAATTTGGCACTTGTCCACCCTAGTCGCATGTCACGCACGTCCAGGCGAATGACAGATGCCTATAGCTCAACTTCCAACCTTTAAAAGTGGGATGTTATAGTACCAGTGCTTTTCGGGATATGCAAAATCTCCAAGACTCATGGAAATTCTCATATTCTTAAATTATCTTGTGATTTCTGATGACTCTTAACATTCTCTTATAACTTTTCCTCATCAAATCTTATGATCCTCCTTCATATATGCCTGAAACACTTATAGTTCTTTTCTTGTACTTACATACTTTTTCCTTTTCTAACTCTAGTTTACTCTCTAGTCCTCTTATACTCACACTTCCATTTTAAACTCATTTATCCTTTCCTCACTCACCTAACCCCTAAATCACCATCCTCCATGCCTACTCATTTTTAACTTTCTTATTATCCACACTTACTAATTAAACCTTATATTCCCTCTTACACTTTCCAAACCTAATCTTTCTAACTTCCCTTCTCACAACCTAATCTCTCTAACTTACACATACCCTCATACTCTTGATTTGTTTTATACTTTTACTACCATAAATGACAAAACCTTAATCTTTTCAACTCCTAGATGCTCAAAAATTAAATACTCTCTTACTCTTGCATCCTTATACACTTAATTTTCTTTTGAACTCTTGTTACCAGAAACCACCAAAAACTCTAGTTTTCACCACCTTCTAAACTTCGAACCAAAAATTCTCCTAAGTTCCTCTTCCTAAACCGAAATATGCTTTCTCTTATATCACTCCAAAACTCAGGTTTTCCACCCATAAAACTTTTCTCACAACCTTATACACTCATATGCATACTCATATCCCTAAAACACAATGGTACGATATAGTTTCTCAAAAGCATAAATAAACATATTATTCACAATAACAATCATAAATAAGCCACTTAAGAAGTGGGTTTTCAGATTACCCATACGTAAGAAAATTTGAGAAGATTCAAGCAACTTTGAGAGAAAGTTCCTTGGATAGCCTTGGTGTCTCCAAAGCTTGCTTGATTAATTTTCTCTAAGAGAAAATTTGAGAGAAAAGGTTGATGGTGGCCACAGTTTTGATGAGGAAAAATGAGGGAATTTTTGTGAGGATAATGGTGTGTTGGTTCAAGGCTTTTTAAGGGTAGTAGTATGGTATTCTTTCTTGGTCATCAAGAGAAGAAAATGAAGAAGTGAAGATGAAGATGTGTCAAGTGTAGGTGCTCATGATTTTATAAGGGAAAAAGAAGCAAGAAAGACAATGAAACAAGAAAGAAAATGAGAAGAAGATGGAGTGGTCATCTAAGCCTTGGTTTGGTCTTGTATTTATAGAGAATGAAGAGTGAAAATTTCTCTAGAAAAGGAAGGGAGAGCTACGGCTCTTAGCTGAATTTTTGGCAAGGAAAATTTAATTAAATAAAATGAGGTGAATATTGGAAGGTATGGTGTGTGTGTGTAACATCCCGTTTTCCCCTTAGCGGAATTTCGCTAAATAATTGTTTAGATAATTATATTTTTGGGACTTAATCAGTGGAATCAGGAACCCTTAGGATTTAAAAAGTGTTGGTAGGGATATTTCTGTACGCTTTCTGAGAATTCTGCAGACACTAGAATAAGCCCTTTTTGCCATCTAAACACAACCGCGCTTCTAAAGTATCTGTAAAAGGTACGGCTACAGACGAGAATTCACAAATACCTTAGATTAATTCAAATTATTCCTTAGAAAATTAGTAGATCACAAAGACGCAATCATAATATTTTTCTGATGACCGTGCGCAAAGTACCGAGATAGCTAACGACCAAACACGATCAAAACTGATCCAAATTTAGTCTTGGAAATTTTAAGGCCACAAGGCCAGCCAAGGGAGAAGAACTGCACGGCTAAGAACCAAGCCAAGTGCATATTAAGGTGGCTAAAGTAATCATAAGGCATGGTGAGTCACTATGCCTAATCACCACTATGACATCATAATTCATTAATATTTTTCATTAAAATTTTGGCCAAAATGGCATGAGGAAATCGTCCATGATGGCTGTAAATAGCCATGGGACTTCTTCAAATTAAACAAGACATAAAAAAAGCATAAGGAAACTCTGCCGGTTTATACACTCTACTGTTACTCCGCAAAACCACAGATACACTAGTTTCTGCCTAACATCAAACCCTAACTCTCCAAAATCCTCTCCTTAGCAAGTATTCTTTATTCCCTTAGGCAATAACCTCTCCTCCCGGTGACAAAGAACACAAGTTATCAGACTCTCGGAGTTTCTGCAGGCTTGTGACAAATTTAGTCTCCAAGTGGGTAAACCGACATAATCACTGTCTATGTGATTTAGAATGTGTTGAGCTATGTTTTGTGTTAGAAATACATGAGGTTAGGATGCCTTTTATGGAACTTTGATATATATGTTGTTGATGATTGTCTGGATCTGTTGCTGCTGTCTGTGCTTCTGTCAAAACTTAGGAAAACCTAAGATGGAAATAGGCATAGGACACGATTTTGAAGAGAACTGTAGGCTGAGATTTTTATCATGAAAAGTTAATGTTATTTTTGGATTCTACACGAAATTTTGAGTGAGGATGTCAAGTTTTATGATTTTTGGAGTCCCTGATGAATTTCTCAGCAAACAGGCAGAAAATGGTATTTTTATGAAAAAGGGCAAAACGGGAATTTCACATCTTGGGACTGAAAAACTGGGTTTGTTTTCAGAAAATATGGGTTTATAACTATCAAAAACCTTAAGCACAAGTCTTGAGTCCATCGGGTTTTTGATAACAAAATTTCTGAAGAAAACAGGGCGTTTATGGGGGCGAAATGGTAATTTTGGGAAAAAGGGTAAAACAGGGATTTCGTGATTTGGGGTTGAAAATCTAAATTTTTAAGCATGAAAAATGATTTTAGGACCATCAAAACCATGGGGTAAGGTCTTGGATCTCTCCGGTTTCTGATTACTAGTTTCTGACAGGAAATGGATGCATGCTTCGTGATTTTGAGAATAACTGCTGAATAGGTTTGTTTATGTTTAGAATATGTTTGAACATGAGATGTTGAGCTATGCATGTTCTAGGTGAATATGTATCCTACATGCCAGATGTGTTATGTGCTTCATGAATAGATTTTTAGGAAAGTATGGAATTATGAATGGATGATACATATTCAAGGGATATGAACTGTTGACGGAATATGAACTGTTGACTGGATATATGAACTGTTGACCGGATATATGAACTGTTAACTGGATAAATAGACTGTTAATTGGAAAAGGAATAGGGCGTGACGTCACTAAGTCCCTACGAGGAAATAAAGAAGGTTGATGTTAAAAGATTCTTTTCCTAGTTGTGCCACTAGCCGGTAGGAAAGGCAAGCTGAACCCTGGGATTATCTCGTCCCTAGCATAAGGACGGGGTAAGATCCCCTCGCCATCCCTAGCATAAGGATGGACTCTCTTATCGTGAGCTACTTAGGTTAAGCGCGGCCTGGTCCTCATGATACTGAGACAAAAAGGAAGCTTGTGGCGGTAGGCCACCGCTACGGGGGGTTGAGCTTGAAGTATGTGCTCTAGGTGATATAACTGTACATAAATGGATGTGTGAAGAAGCTTATAATTAAAATGGGCACGGTTATAAGTGAACGCACATGAAAGCTTATTAAGTGATTATGTGAGTTATGTGGTTATATGTAATCTAGGAAGTAAGGTAGAGGACAAATGACTTAGTAATGAAGAATAGGTTCCCCAATCACCTAGATAATTTACATAAAGCTGCTCAAGCTTAGCATGAATATTAATAATCGGTAGGGCCATAGTATAACTGTGACACCTAGAAAACCCTGAGCGACCTGAAGCATGAATGAGAATAAGAAATCCCCTAATCCCTATGGTTTCCCACTGAGAGCGCTATGTTCTCATCCCACTCATCCATGACTTTAGGATTCGACGAGATATAAGGAGAGGAGCTACAGGAGGAGGAACAATCTCAAGGTGGGATAGCTGAAGACTAGATAGTTAACTCAGAAGTTACATGTATGTACTTGTACTTATATGTGGTGGTTGTACCTTATACTTATACCATTACCTATGTACTTGCTTATGGATGCATAATGGACCGTTGTTTGTTATCTTGACATGTGTTATTTTTATCTCTACTCTACTGGTTAAGCATGCTATGTTTCCGCTCACAATGTATGCTCTAATGCGACAAGGCTCCTAATTTACTCTTTATAACGTACAAAGCAAGTTTTAAATGTGGTCCGTATTTTGGGTAATAATATTTTTTAAAGTGTAAATGGGACTAAGTATTATCCCCACCAAAGCAGATAACAACCTAGACGACAAGTTTACGACTTAAGCGTAGGCTAGCTGGCTAGGGTGTTACAGTGTGTAAGAAGAGCATGGCTTGTGTAAGACTAAGTATGTGTAAGTGAATTTGTAAGAGACTTGTTGTGTGTGAGTGAAGTGAATGTGGGCTGCCATGGGAGGTAGTGTGCCATGTTGGTGGGTGTGATTTTTTGATTAGTAAGTGATTTGAAGAAGGTATGGTGATAGGATGGAAGAGTGTAAGAGAGCTTGATTATTCTTGCTTGATTTTTGGGGAAACTTAATTAAATTTTGGGGAGAAACCATCGGTTCACATGGTTGGAGGGGCAAGAATTGTTTAGAAGAATTTGATTTAAATTGAAAAATAGTGAATAGTATGTGTATAATGTTTGAATAGTGAAAAGCATGGTGTGCATAGTGCAAGGTATGGCTTTCTTTGACTTGTGATTTATCAAGGAAAGAAAATGAAACAAAGAAAAGGCTGATGGGTTAGTAAAGCCACGGTTTTGTGGCTAAATTTTGGGAGAAAATTAAATCAATAAAGAAATTGGATGAATAGTGTGAAGTATGGTGTATATTGTGCAAGGTATGGGTTTGGTTGCTTAAGTTTTTGACAAATTAATTAAATTTGGGGGATGAAGTCGTGTATGTTACGACTGGAAATCAAATTTTTAGAAGAAAATTTGATCGTGTTTGGTTGTTGAATTTCCATGTACGTCTGGCGGCGTGTGTTAGCATATGTGTGTGGTGATTAAACGGGTATCTTATAAAAAATTTTAAGCATAAAAACACAATCTACTAATTTTTCTAATAAGGAATTTAAATTTATCAAAGGTACTCTTAAATCAACTTTCGTAAAAGTGTGTTTTGTAACATCCCGAACTTTCCCTTATGAAGATTTCGCTTAAACCCTAATTTTGCTTAATTTAAAGCATGATAGAGGCAATTATTTAGACTGGAAAAATTATTTAGAAAATTAATTGCTTCCAAACGCCAGTCCAATAATTGTTTCTTGATCTCACGGAGTGCCGCAAGGTCCGTGTTAAATTTTGCCGAAAACTGAAATTTCGGTAGGCACCTAAGGTATCTGTGAAAATTATCCTTCGGGCAATAAATTCACGAATACCTTAACCTGACAGAATGTAACACCCTAGCTAGCTAGTATACGCTTAAGCCGCAAACTGGCTTACCAAGTTGTTATCTACTTTGGTTGGGATCGTACTTAGTCCCATTTATAAGTTCAAAAGTATAGTTACCCAAAAATATGGACCGATTTCAACTTTTCTTTATATGTATTATAGTGTAAAATATGAGCCTCGTTCAAAGTCAGGACATATATGGAAGGTAGCACCGCAACATAATTAAATTAATATTCATCATGCATATTCAACTTTCATAGCAACAAGTGGTCCATATCATATATTCCCAAGTAGTTACAAATGTATATCATAGATGTTACGTACAATTAATATAGTAGTACAAAACATATAGCCTACTAACTAAGGACTAATGCGATATCTCTAGCGTAGCTTTGATTTCCCTATTCCTTTGTTCATCTTCTTCAATGTTGTTCGTCCTTGTACTGCTTGTACTGCTCTGACGTCCTTTTCATCCTTGTCGTGCTTGCCTAGAACCATAAAGGAGTGGGGAATGAGAACACTGAGTTCTCAGTGGGAAACCTTAGTTATCGCTAATCATTTTGCTCTCAATTATGATTCCGCCGCTCAGGGGGTCTTTAGGTGTCACAATTATACTATATCCCTACTAGTTTTTAAGATCCATACTAATCTTGAGCAGCTTTACCTAATTTACTACGTGACTGGGGAAAACCTATTCTTCGTTAACTAAGTCATCTGTCTTCTACCTTACTTCCTAATTCACATATGATCACATAATTCACATAATAAGCTTCAGTGCGCGTCCACTTATTGTTACCAAGTGGCTTCAAATACACAAGAGGGCGGTTGAATTGGGTATGTAGGTTATTTTTAAAATCTTTGCTTTGATGCCAATAAACCACCAAGTATTAATACAAGTTATCAATGAATAAAGATAGAAGTAATCTTGAGCATAAACAAATTAAGGAGTTAAGGGCAAACTCATTTATCCTGGTTCAACCACCCTTGTGATCTACCTCCAGTCCCCAAGCAATCCGCTCAAAATTTTTCCACTATTCTTCAAGCTTGAAACTTAGGTGCTTGACAACCTTTACAAGATGAGCACTCTACTTGAGCCTCAAATAATTTCCCTTAGGGGTGCCACCCTAATCACTTGAGAGGGATACCTCACCCTCTTTACAAGAAAATGATTTGTGTTTGATTTGAAACTCTCTTGAAGAGTAGATAATACAACTTGAAGGTCTATAGGTGTGTGTGTGTGTATGAAACTCTCTCTTTTCTCTAGAAGATGGCTCAAAGAATGTAATTAATGAAGAAGAGAATGTTAGATGTTATGGAATTGATGTTCAACCTTCTCTTGATGAGTTTGGTGAGTATTTATTAAGCCCAAAGTGATCCTAGCCATTGTGCATTTAATGCATCTGAAGTCAGCAACCAGAACTAGCCGTTTCTGACCTCAGAACTCGATCCATTCGAATGGCCCATTCGAATGTCTCACCTAATATAGCCGTTGGGCATTAAATGCGCCTGAGTCATTCGAATGGATCTAAGTCAGCCATTCGAATGTCTTTTGATGTATTGGATCACCGAAGGTGTCAAACCCTAGACATTCGAATATGCCATTCGGATTACCTTTGTTCATGAGTCATTCGAATGTCTTGTTCATCAGACATTCGAATGGATCTAGGCAAGTCATTCGGATGTCTCTAGGGTTTTGTCAAACTCATTCTTTTTCTTCTTTTGCTTGATTTTTTGATTCTGTTTGAAATAGTCTTTAAGGCATGAATCAATATTTCTTTCAAAGAGCCATCTAAAAGAGCTTATGGTGAGAGTTTAGATATACATCACCTTTAACACATTTCCTAGGTCCTACAACTAGATCTTTTTGAGCTTCTTGGATTTTTGGAAACTTGCTTCATTTGTCTTCATCAAAACATCCTTCATGAGCATTCACACTTATAAACGTGCCCATTTTAATTATAAGTTTCTTCGTATCTCCACTTATGTACAGTTGTAGATTGTAACAACCCGGTTCTCTCGTGTACGGAAAACCCAAGGGTTAGGCCGTCCTGGGGAACCAGAAGGGAACTCCAGGGAACCTCCGCGGAACCCACTCAGAAACTCTCCAGGCTCTCCACGTAACCTCTCAGCAACACTCCAGGGATCCTCCGCGGAACCCACTCAGCACTCGCACTCCAGGGGTCCTACGCGGAACCCACTCAACGCTTACTTCTTTATTTATTTTCTCTCGTTTTCTCACACTCGTTTTCCAGGGATCCTCCGCGGAACCCTTCAGTATGCCTCTCCAGGGAAACCACCACAACTCTCTAGACTCCTCTCAGTCACTCTCCGTGGAATTACTCAATGCTTACTTCCTTACTGGTCTTTTCTCATTCTCTCACATTTGCACCCCAGGGATCCTACGCGGAACCCACTCGGCAGCACTCCTGGTGCCGCTCTACAACTCTCTACAGACTCCTCTCAGTCACTCTACGGGTACCCATTTAGTACCCGTTCCGGACGCCGCTCAACAACTCTCTAGACTCCTCTCGGTCCCTCTCTGCGAAACCCACGCAGCACCCATCCAGGCGCCACTCAACAGCTCTAGACTCCTCTCAGCGCTTACTTCCCTGCTTATTTTCTCTCATGTTCTCACATTTAGTCACTCTCCGCGGAACCCACACTCGTCGGTCACTGGGCAAAACTGGAAACCGAACTGCTTAATTTCTTTTATTTCTTTTCCACTTTGCTCATGGCTACTCCTTGAGATCCTCACACATATTCCAATCATCATAGAACTAGCTAGTCCAGGTCACAAGACCCTTCAGAATCATCTTCCTAGCCTAACCAAGCATTTCTAGCATAAACCATAACAAAAACATACAAACAAGCAAGCATAGAAAAGCCACCAAGGAGGGGCAAGCTTAGGATTACCCACTTGCAGAAAAACCTGGTGGGGGAGGAAAGATTGGGGTGAAGTCCCACTAGCTCGATGCTTCCCATGCTTGGGGCCACCTTTCTCCAAGAGAAACTTGAGAGAAACTATGAGTAAGCTCACGGTTTTTGAGAAAGGGAGAAATGAGATTTTTGTTTGGTGTTGTGAGGAAGAAGCTTCGGTTTTGTGGAGGATGAGGAAGATGAAAATATTTCTTTGGAGTTTTGGGGAGAGAACTCGGTTTGTGTGGTTGATGGTGAGTGGGAAGAATTAAATAAAGTTGGATGAATAGTAGAAAGCATGGGCATAGGTATGGGTGGGTATGGGCATGTGTAAGAAAGGTAAGGTGATGGGACTTTGGAAGCATGACTTAAGGGATTGGAAAAATCCCAATCAGTCGTGCAGCCCTCTCTCTCGGGTTCAGCTGCTGAAATTTTCATTTCCTCCCGGTTCCGGTTCGCTCGTGTTTTATCGCTCGCAGTCTCGGTACGTCGCGCACGGTCGTCTGAAAAATATTCCGTTTATACCGTCGCGATCCTCTAATTCCCCTCTACCTAAGGGTATTAATTTTTAAAGGTGTTTGTGAATTTTTCTCCGAGGGAGTATTTTCATGGACACCTTTTGCGCGTCAGAAAATTTCGTTGGCGAACAATGACTGTTCGGTTGTCCACCGAACTTCTTGCCGCGACACGTCTTATTTTCTAGGTATATTTTACCTATTAATGCCCCATTTTAATTTCCTAGTTGTAACATCCCGATTTTCTTAAAGGAATAATTAAACGCATAATTAGCAAATTAATTTTTCTAATCATGATTAGAGAATTAAAAAGGAAAACTTTTAGTAGAATATTCTTAGGGGATAAGACGTGTCGCAATAGGATGCGCGGCCGACAGTCGAGTGACCGCCGTGCCCGACGTACCGATACGGCGAGCGATAAAACACGAGAGAACCGGGACCGGGAGAAAATGAAATTTCAGCATCTAGAGCTGAAGGGCTGCACGGCTAGAGCTGGGAAATTTTGCACAAAATAATCCCCTAAATTATGCTTTTACACTTACATCAACAATTACTTGTTTTACACTCCAAAGCCTAATCACGTCATGCACCATGCCTATGCCCATGCTTTCCACTATTCACCACATTTATTACACCCAAAGAAACAAGCAATCTCCCTCACCCCAAGCTCTCAAAAATCGAGAAGCCCTCTCCAAAACTCCCAAGAGACAATTGTTTTCTCTCATTATTCAAACACACCATCAAAACCTTCAAGAAGTTCAAGCACATTCTCTTCTCCTTCCACCTCTCATCAAGACCGAAACCCAGCACCCCCAAGTCTTCCCATCTAAGTTTCATGTTCTTTCACCAAAAACCAAGAGGAACGACATCAACCTCGAATAAAGCTCAAGCTTTGGGAGGCATCAAGGCTTGTGGACTCTACTCAAAAATCACCACCACTACCAAGCTTTCTACAGGTGGGTAGAATCTTTACCCCTGTCTATGGGATGTTTATTTGTATGTGTATATGGGTGCGTTTAAGTAAGGAAAATTTAGCAATGTTATGAAGATAAATGTTGTTGTTGTGTGCTGGAAATATTACGTTGTTTTGCATGATTTTGAACGTCCTGTTGTTGCTCAAAGTACTGTGGAATATGTGGTATGAACATGAGAAGAGAGTAAGGGAACAAGAGAAAATAATCAGGAGCTGGACGCCGAGGTTTCCGTGGAGGGGTACTGAGAGGGGTCTAGAGCTGAAAAGTGGGGCATTAGTGGTGCTGGACGGGTTTCGCATGGGATCCCGGAAGTGCGTGAGAGGAGCACTCGGAGAGTTGAGTGAGGGCTAAGGACGGTGCAGGTTGGGGTTCCGCGTAGGATCCCTAGAGGGTTGTGTCGGTGGTGTCCGCGGAGGATGCCCTAGAGTGGTGGAGTTGAACCCTTAGATTGGTTAAGAGTTTTCCCTAGAGTGTCCGAGTGGTTAGCTAGGGTGATAAGTACTTACCCAAAGAGTTCTTGATTGGGTTCCGCGGAGGACCCCGAGAGGAAAAGGAGGTTACACCGGAGTGTTGAATGATCCCCGAAGTGTATGGGTGAATGCCAGGGGGTTCCGCGTAGGAACCCTGGCATGTTCGAGTGGTCCCCTAAGTTCCCAAGTGGCGACAGAAATGGTGTTTGTGATGGGGTTCCGCGGAGGATTCCCCAAGTGTGTAGGGAGGTGTATGGAGTAGCTGAGCGGCACCAGAAATGGTGTGGATGGGTCCGCGGAGGAACCATGGAAAATGCAAGGAGTGACGCGAGGAGTGATGAGTAGGCACTAGGAGTGGTCCTGAGTGAGTTCCGCGTAGGTTCCCGGAGGGATGAGAGGCTCCCTGGAGAGTAGACCGAGTGAGTACCAGTAGGGGTGGCCGTAGGGTTCCGCGGAGGTACCCTAGAGCGGCCGAGCAGCTTCCAGAAGTTAGGGCTAGCGCCAGCAAGGGTTCCATAGTAGGTTTCGCGGAGGTTCCCGGACGCTAAGGGTGGTGTCCGAGAGAGAGGGTTCCGAGGTCCATGTTATCTCACCAAGTACTTAGCATGAGGGAGTCTATGCATTGAATTTATGATAGTATGTGTTTTATTATGTGGCACCGAAAGGTGCCGTGAATGAGTATATGAGTATTACAGTCATGCATGCATCATGAGGATAGACCACTAGAAACTATTTTATGACCGAGGATATGAATGAAGAGCATAATGAGTGTAAGAACCAGAACAAGAAAGCAAGATAAAGTGCATGTGATAATGAGGCATGAAGAATGAAAAGACGCTAACCCGGGTGAGCCGGTACGCGGAAGAGAAAGAAAGTAATGGTACCATTTACTTGAAATGTTAAAGTTCATGCATAAGTGCACAAGAGCAGGCTCACAAGGAACGCAGGCATTGTGTACGTCGCCATGCTCATAAGGAACGCATGGGGCTCGATCACATCACCAGGCTCACAAGGAACGCATGGGACACGATCACCTTGCATACATACCTAAGTGACTAAAGCGTCGCGGTGTCTCGACCCTGTCACCATGCTCACAAGGAACGCATGGGGCAAGGTCACCGGGCATACGCATATGAGCAGTAGAGTCAGAACGGTCAAGGATAGAAAGCACGAGAACCTAGTAAGAAAGATTAGTTCCCTGTCACCTAGTAACTAGATAAAGCCGCCCAGGAACTTAGGCAAGAAAATAACTGGTAGGATGTCTAGATGCATGAACACTTAGAGATCTCCTGGACGGCCGAAGCATAATTGAGTAAACAGAGCCCTAGTCATAGTTAACCACTGAGAACCACTGTTCTCACCCCCACTCACTTATGGCTTCAGGCGAGTTAGATGACGTCCCCGCCGAGGAAGAGGCGGATCCTGCGCAGCAGGTTTAGGACGGTAGACCCTGAGACAGGGGAGAGGCGGAGCTATGGACAGTGCTGGTCGTGAACCGTCCCCCACCTCCCCGAGTTACACCACCGATCATCCCTGAGCCAGAGACTTCCGCGGATGGCGAGCCCGTTCCCTACGAGAAGGACGTAGAGGTCGATCCAGTCTCCGTTTGACTCCGACCGCCAGACATACCTGTGCCCTCACCATCTGAGGAAGACTCTCTCATCGAGATCTTAGAGGAGGAGGACGAGCCCGAGGAGGAGGACCCGGAGGAGGATTCCGAGGAGGAGGACTTGGAGGAGGACCCTGAGGAGGACCCGGAGGAGGACCCCAGCGAGGATGAGCTAGAGAGCTGACCGCCCTGATTCCTGACCCTGTCTTCAGATGGCACCTTTTGGCCAGTAGGCACTAGTTTGCTGTATATTTTGATATGTTATTTTGTTGTACGGGCTTGGGTTATGTGCGGCCCCTTTATGTATTGATACAATATTATTAAAATGTAAATGTATGACATTGACTGTTGGACCCACTTGGTGTTATTTATGCATGTATGTGTATGACAGACGACGTACGTATTTATCTGTTGTACGACTATACGGGACCCAATATAGTCCGAACGCATGGCTCTAGATTGACGAATATATTATATTTAAAAAAAAATGGGTCCCTATTTTTGGGTTAACTTAGCTATTTTCCAAAGAAAATTAGGCACTACCAGTATTCCCACACAGCAGACAACAACCTAGCAGACACAGATTATGACTTAAGCATAAGCTACTAACCTAGGGTGTTACAGTTGGTATCAGAGCAGTTTGGTCCAAGTGAGCCTGAGGACTGAGCTGCGCTATGCTTCCGAGCATGATAACGGTGTAGGCTTTTTCTAGGATAAATGTACTGTTTGTGTGCACTAGCCTTTTCTTGAGACTGATCACCTCGGGTCCTTGCAGGTGCTCTATAGACAGTCATGCTTCCTAGGAGAGATCATGCACGACGCACCCTAGATAATGGGGACTTCGCAGACGTTATACGCGAGATGGCTCGCGCCACGGTCCAGATGGCCGCTGCCAATACAGCCAGGAACGCACCCCCGACCCCACGAGAGGTGGATACTCAGAAGTATGTGGAGTTCGTAAAAGCTCGACCGCCTACTTTTGAAGGACAGATAGATCCCGAGATCGTGTATGACTGGATCGAGTGGATGGAGCAGGTCTTCGAGGACTTGGACTGCACCGATGAGTAGAAGGTGAAGTTCGCCTCGAGGATGTTTCAAGGAGTAGTTCGAGATTGGTGGAGGTCTGCTAGGCCTCTGCTGGAGCAGCGCGAAGGAGTTATCACCTGGACTGCATTCACTACCGCAGTGGTGGACAAGCACTTTCCACGCGGGATGCGGAACCTCAAGGAGGTAGAGTTCATGGAACTCAAGCAGGGAGATAGAACTGTGGCAGAGTACACTGCTGAGTTCGACAAGCTCTGCAGGTATTCCAGCACNCTAGGGTGTTACAGTTGGTATCAGAGCAGTTTGGTCCAAGTGAGCCTGAGGACTGAGCTGCACTATGCTTCCGAGCATGATAACGGTGTAGGCTTTTTCTAGGATAAATGTACTGTTTGTGTGCACTAGCCTTTTCTTGAGACTGATCACCTCGGGTCCTTGCAGGTGCTCTATAGACAGTCATGCTTCCTAGGAGAGATCATGCACGACGCACCCTAGATAATGGGGACTTCGCAGACGTTATACGCGAGATGGCTCGCGCCACGGTCCAGATGGCCGCTGCCAATACAGCCAGGAACGCACCCCCGACCCCACGAGAGGTGGATACTCAGAAGTATGCGGAGTTCGTAAAAGCTCGACCGCCTACTTTTGAAGGACAGACAGATCCCGAGATCGTGTATGACTGGATCGAGGGGATGGAGCAGGTCTTCGAGGACTTGGACTGCACCGATGAGCAGAAGGTGAAGTTCGCCTCGAGGATGCTTCAAGGTGTAGTTCGAGATTGGTGGAGGTCTGCTAGGCCTCTGCTAGAGCAGCGCGAAGGAGTTATCACCTGGACTGCATTCACTACCGCAGTGGTGGACAAGCACTTTCCACGCGGGATGCGGAACCTCAAGGAGGTAGAGTTCATGGAACTCAAGCAGGGAGATAGAACTGTGGCAGAGTACACTGCTGAGTTCGACAAGCTCTGCAGGTATTCCAGCACCTATCGGCTAAACCAGGACGAAGGCTGGAAGTGTGCCAAGTACAAGCAGGGACTGAAAGGCGCGCTTCAGGTGGCGATGAACCACCTCGATATTTGGGATTATGCTGTTCTGGTGGACAAGTGCCTGATACTAGAAGATTCTCAAAGGAACCTGGCCGCGGAGAACCGCGAGAGGAACAAAAGGAAGCTGGCAGAAGCTGAGAGTTCCAGACAAGACCCTAGAAGGCGAGGGCCTTTCCCCGCCCAGATCGCTAGCTAGGGAAGAAGACAGACGCATCCACCACAGACCCCAGGAGCTAAGGGGCAGCCCAGCCAGTCACGACAAGGAACCCCACGAGTGCGTTGCCCGCACCAAGACCGTAACCATCATCAGGAGGATCGAGGCCCCTCTGTCCGAAGTGTGGCAGGCAGCATGGAGGAGTCTGTTATTCTGGGCAGAATGTGTGTTTCCGTTGCGGCAAGGCCGGACACATAGCCAGGACGTACCCGACTACCCCACCTACCTCGCAGCAAGCTGGCCGAGTTTTTACTCTTTCTGCTGAAGAAGTTCAGGATGCCGACGACATGATTCAGGGTGAGTGTATTATGCAAGGTGAATCGTTAGCTGTACTGTATGACTCTGGAGCTTCACATTCATTTATTTCACATGCTAGAGTCGAGGGTCTAGGTATAACCCCCACTTTACTGCCATATACTCTGAGAGTATCTACCCCTACAGCGCCTCCAGTGGAGACTTGCTTAGTGTGTCTTAAGGTTCCCTTCCAGTTGCAGGGTAGAGCATTTACTGCAGACCTGATATGTCTTCTTCTGGTGGGGTTAGATATAATACTGGGTATGGATTGGCTACGCGCCAATCGCGTGGTACTGGACTGCGCTGCAAAAGTGGTCAGTGTTCCTCTTGTGGAGCCTGAGGTAACTGCCCAGGGAGTGACGGCAATGTCCCTATATTGCTGCCCACTAGATGGCAAGGGATGTGTACTGTTAGCCTCGTCAGACCTGAAGGCCTCATTGCATGTGGATCAGATACAAGTGGTATGTGAGTACCCGGATGTGTTTCCAGACGACATTCCAGAGTTTCCACCCCGAGCGAGAAGTGGAATTTTTGATTGACTTTGTCCCAGGAGCGGGACCAGTGTCTATAGCACCGTATCGTATGTCGCCAGTAGATCTGTAAGAATTGAAGCGGCAACTAGAAGAGCTATTGGAGAAGCAGTTTATTCGCCCGAGTGCGTCTCCTTGGGGAGCCCCAGTTCTATTCGTTAAGAAGAAGGATGGGTCTATGCGGATGTGTGTGGATTACCGACAACTAAACAAGGCAACCGTCAAGAATAAGTACCCGTTGCCCAAGATTGATGACCTGATAGATCAGTTGAGGGGAGCGAAGGTGTTCTCTCGGATAGATTTGAGGTCCGGTTATCACCAGATCCGTGTGAAAGGCGAGGTGATAAGTGCCCAATTTACACAAAATTGACATATCAAAATGGCACTTATCTGTTATGTTTTTAAACGAATTATCTAATGAATTCCCTTTATTTTGTAGGATATTAATATATTTTGAAGAATGGATGCAAGCATAATTTATAAAGAATAATCCCATGAAGAATGGAGAAAAGGGCAGAATTGGAAAAGAGCTTAAAGAGGAAATTCAAGCAGGACCGCNAAAAGAGCTTAAAGAGGAAATTCAAGCAGGACCGCTCAGCGGTACAGCAGGCTCGCTCAGCGCACTAGAGATAAACCACCGCTGAGCGATACACCCTTGGCCGCTCAGCGGATGGACGTCGGCAGCCACTTGCATCGGCGCATTTAATGCTCCAGGCTGGCGCCAGGTTGGATGGCGGCGCCGCCCTGCAAAAGCTGCCGGAACATTTATTACTCTGCCTAAAAGGATAAGCCGCTCAGCGATTAAGCGCCGCCGCTCA
>QANU01073114.1:0-20136 GCA_003254905.1 Nissolia schottii | reverse complement strand
TATATATATATTTGTTTCATTCGTGCACTCTGCGGTTACGCTGCTGGACTCAGGAAAAATAGCAGGATCTCACCAATGATCGTGGGAACAGTTCCTCATAACTTTCACCGTCTTCAAACATGCTTTGGAGGTGGGTAACCCTAGACCTACTGCCTATGTGGTTTTGTTATGCTATTTTATGTGTTGCTATTTGAGAAAGTAACTTAGGAAATGTTATGTGGAAAATATAGAGATAAAGTTGTGATGATGATTCTATGTAGTTTTAATGTTAGGAAAATATAAATGTACTTGTTGGAACCTATGAGAAGTTTAAAATGAGTTTCCAAAGTGAAAATAAGCAAGAAATAACACTGCGGATGAGTTTAAAGTGTAACATCCCGCTCTTTCCTTAGCAAAATCTCGCTAGATAAATACTTAGAGATTTCCGTGTTTGGTGGAACCATTGGAATTATGAACTCTTGGAATTAAAATTGTCTGTAGGAAAAATTCTGGTCGTTTTCTTAAAATTCTACAGACACTAGAATGAACCCTTGTTGTCATCTGAGTATAACCGCTCGTCTAAAGTGTCCGTAAAAGGTACAGCTACAGACGAGAATTTATAAATACCCCAAATAAACCTAGATTATTCTTTAGGAATCCGTTAATTCTTGGCCAAAAAAAGTGGCCAAGACACAAGGAATCCACACGGCCAAGAATGGCCCAAGTGTGGTCAAAGGGGTCAAAAGCATGGTGAGTCATATGGTGACTCATGAAAAGGACATGTAGCATAAGATAAAATAAGGGCATTTTGGGAATTTTGCCCCAAGGGCAAAATTGGAAAGGGGAATTCGGCCATGAGGCCTATAAATACCCCCCTTTGGCTGAATTTTTCAAGAGGAAAAACAAGAGACATTGGCCAAACTTTGTCCGTTTATACAATCAGCTGTTACACTGTCCAAACCTTAACCCAGAGACTTTCCCTCACAAAACCTAATCCAAATTTCCTAAACCCTAACCTCACAAATTTCCCTAGAGTCTTAGAAACCTATCTCATATATCTATTCTAGTGGGAAGAGCATGCAGGTAACCAAGCAAGGTGGGATACTGCACAAACTAGCTAGCAGCATGTGCGAAAAAAGTGGGTAAACCAACATAATCACTGTCTATGTGATTTAAGATGTATGATGATTTTTGTGCTATGTTTTATGTTAGATATATCAGTGGTTAGGATTTCTTTTATCTGACCTTGGTATATATATATTGTTGATGATTGTCTTGATCTGCTGGTGCTGTCTGTGATTCTGTTAGAATTTAGGAAAACCTAAGACGGAAATAGGTATATGACATGATTTTAGAAGGAACTGTATGCTGAGATTTTTATCATGAAAAACTAATGTTATTTTTTTGGATTCTACATGAAAAATTGAGTGGGGATGTCATGTTTTATGATTTTTGGAGTCCCCGATAAATTTCTCAACAAACAGGCGGAAAATAGGGTTTTTAAGAAAAAGGGCAAAGCAGGAATTTCACGTCTTGGGGACTGAAAAACTGGGTTTTTTTCCAGAAAATATGGGTTTAGAACTATCAAAAACCTTAAGGGCAAGTCTTGAGTCCATCGGGTTTTTGAGAACAAAAATTCCAAAGAAAATAGGGCGTTTACAGGGGCGAAATGGTAATTTTGGGAAAGGGGCCAAAATTGGAATTTCGTGCAGTGGGGTTCAGAATATGGGTTTTTAGACATGAAAAATGATCTTAGGGCTACCAAAAACCTTGGGATAAGGTCTTGGACCTCTCCGGTTTATGGTCACTAATCTTTGACAGAAACCAGATGCCTGTTTTGTTAGTTGTGGATTTACATTTATTTATGTTCATGAAGATGTTGAGCATGAACATGTGTTCTTTATATGTGTTAAAAATGATGCTAGATGTTAAGAGAAACTCTCTTGAGATTGTATGTGAGAAACAATTTTGATATGCTTATGAGTTATGTAATATGTTATATGTTAGATGTTAGGTTAATATGAGCTATATGAAGTTAGTGACATGATACAATTGATGTTATGAATTATGTGAAGTTATCTGTTATATGATGTGATGTATGATGAAGGTGATGATATGAGATATTAAATTGTGGCTATATGAACTGTTGCACAAATACTGAATTGTGCACATGATGATGATGGTGATGATGAGAAACCCCCTCTAGCAGGGCCGAGGGTTCAGCTTTTGGGGACGGTCTTAGTCCCGGTCGAGTCGTAGGTCCGACCCCAACGCCATCATTTTCATGGTCACCTCGGTCGTGGTTGGTAAGAATCCATGATCAAAGACCATTCAGGTTAAGCATTGCCTGGCCACCAAGATGCAGGCTGTAAAGTGAAACACCCAAGCTAACTGTTTACCCGTACGTAGTAAACAATGCTCACTAGGCTGTTGTCTACTTGGTCAGAATACCTTAGTCCGTAGTTATCTTTTGAAAATAATTGCTCAAGAAAGTAGGGACCCATTTTAAACTTTTCACTTATATCGCATCATTAATAAAATAGAGCCATGCGTTGGAATAGAACAAATATACAAAGCGGATAACATTATTATAAGTAGAACATGTAATATACATCCATGGGGTCCATCATACAAGATCACATAGTGTAAGTTATACATAATATGTACATAGACCAAATATCAAATACATAATCCAGAATACATAACATCAAAATACAAGGGCTCTGCCCTTAGCAAAAATCCTGGCTTCTACTACTTGATCCATTTCCAGTCATGGCCGCTCATGGCTCAGCTGGCGGCTCATCAGCGTCCTCAAAATAGGACTCTTCATCAGTACCTGAAGTCATAAAATAGTGGGGATGAGAACGGTAGGTTCTCAGTGGAAGTAACTTTAGTTCCTGAGTCTCGTATCAGATTATGTCGGACTTCAGGCCGCTCAGAGATCTCTAGTGAACATACATACTCAACAGCCTACTATTTATTGTATGGCCTATCTGAACGGCTTTATTTGCATTAATATGTAACATGGGAACTACTCTTGCTTACTACATTCTCGTGCTGATTAGCATTTCGTGAATATACTTAACCATCTCGAGCGTGCTCTTGACGGTACGGCAGAACAACAGACTATACATGCAGAATAATCATAATGCATAACAGAATACATTTTGAGTACAATCCGCATAACAGAATCATCAGAGTATGTATCATATCGTCATCTAACATAAACATAACAGAATCAGCAGAATGTGTCTAGCAGAGTCATCAGCATGAACATGACAGAATCATCAGAATAAACATGGTTAACAGAGTGTGCATGTGCATAACAGAATATAACAGCATAACAGAATATAACGACATAACAGAATATGTGTTATTCCCACCATAGTAATGTCCTCTGCTGACACTAGTATGACGGAATAACCTTGCACCCTCAGTGTAGGCCGACAATGTCTGGATCTTCCTGCGGTGGGCTTCCACCTGCCGTGTGCCCCCTCGGGACCCCTCGATAGTGGGCGGATATTGTACCCCCACCTAAGCTTGCCCCCTTTCGACAATGCATAGGCGTGGTAACCGCACACCTCCAGGTATACCATATCGACACCACCTGTGGCGGGCTTCCACATTCAGGATGCCTCGACCTCCTGAAGTGGGANCGATAAAGGTTGTATCGCTCAGCGGTACTGACCTCATCGCTCAGCGGCTGCCACTTTCTCGAATTTTCTCCACCGCCTTACGTCCAAAAATATCTTTTCCACTTTCCACGTAGGCCTCGTCTCGCTCAGCGGTGCCTGAGACTCCGCTCAGCGGCCCCTGTGCGAGACATGAAAACCGAATTCCTCTTCTCTTCCATTTTCTTCCCTTGTCTTCCCATGGCACCTGCTTGAGTTTCACACATAATCCAAGCACAATAATCCTATCTAATCCAGGTCACAAGACCCTTCAGAATTGTCTTCCTAAGCCTAGCATCAATTCTAGCATATTTCATCACATATTCCATACATCACATACATAGGCACATAAGCACACAACATACACAAACACTCATCCACCATCAAGAGGTGAGGAACTAGAGTTACCCGCTTCCTCAAGAGCTTGTTAATGCTAGAGAAAAGATGAAATCAAGCCTTGCTTGCTTGTTTGAAGTCTTCTTGACTTGCTTGTTCTCTTGATGAATTTAAGAGACTTTAAAGTGATGAAAGCAAAGGGTGAGGATTAAACTTGGTGGAGCTTTGGATGGCTTTAGGTCTTAGAAATTTTGGAAGATGAAAATGAAAGACTTTGGAGTATTTTGTGTGTGTGTTCGGGCTTCATGGGGGGCAAGGGGCTGCCGTGAGTCTTTAGGGGTTTTAGGCCATCCATAATTCCTATGTTGCCCTTAGTGTGTTTTTGGTTATGTTCGCTCATTAATTATTTATGTCCGGACGTCCTAAAAATATTCCGGACATACCGTTGTGACCTATTAATTGTCCTTGTTAATATTAAATCTTAGTTGACATATTCCTGAATTTAATTTCATATTAATATATTTTACAGACTCCTGTGAGTCGTGAGGAAATTATAATAAAATCCTAATTTCGACCCGAACGTCACCAGACGCCACAAGATCGCAAAATTATTATTTTTAACTAATATTCCAGAGATAAAATTAATATTTAAATTTTTATTTGAGTTTCATCTCACCTTTTCCTTCTTATTATATTTTTAATTCTTTCCTAGATAGCATTTTAACTGAAGGAAAAAAGTCGGGTTGTTACATTCCACCCCCTTCGAAAAATTTCGTCCTCGAAATTGAAAGATAAGGACAGATCGATACTTCTCAGAATAACTCCAGATAAGCTTTCTTCATATCCGCTTCTAACTCCCATGTCTGTTCTTCTACTTCCCCGTTCGTCCATACCACTAGTACCATAGGAACCTCCTTATTCCTCATCTGGCGAATCTTATGATCAATGATCCTTTGTGGTGTAACGGGTAAAGACAAATCTTCTCTCAACTGTATATGTTCTGGTTGAAGCACATGGTCGGGGGATGCATAATACTTGCGTAACTGAGAGACATGAAAGACATTATGGATATTGGCTAGATTTGGCGGAAGAGCTATCCGGTATGCTACCGGTCCAATACGATCTAGTATCTGGAACGGTCCAATGAATCAGGGGTTCAGCTTCTTGACCTTCAATGACCTCCCAATACCTGTCGCCGGAGTAACCTTTAGGAAGACATGATTTCCCTCCTGGAACTCAAGCGGCCTTCTCTAGTTATCTGCATAACTCTTCTGCCGGCTTTGCGCTGTGAGAACCCTTTTGCGCAACAGCTTCATTAATTCCTCCGTCTCTCGGGTCTCCTCAGGACCTAGACAACGATAATGCCTGCTGTCATTCTAACACAAGGGCGACTGACACTTCCTACCATACAATGCTTCGAACGGAGCCATACCAATGCTAGCTTGATAGCTGTTGTTGTAAGCAAACTTCACGAATGGCAATATTTCCTCCCAGTTTCCTGGCGTGTCTAGCGCACAAGCTCGTAGCATATCTTCCAGGGTCTGAATGGTACGCTCGGACTGACCATCAGACTGAGGGTGATATGCAGAACTCAAGTGCAACTGCGACCCATATGCTTTCTGGAAAGCAGTCCAGAATCTAGAAGTAAATCTAGGATCTCTGTCTGAAATGATAGAAGATGGTACTCCATGCAACCTTACCACCTCCTTGATATACAGCTGTACAAGCTTCTCCAATGAGTAAGTCATCTTGATTGGGATGAAGTGCGCAGACTTAGTCAATCTATCCACAATTACCCAAATGACATCAACTCCAGTTCGGGTACGTGGTAAACCTGAAACAAAATCCATGGCTATGGCCTCCCACTTCCATTCTGGAATCTCTGGAGGATTTAGCAACCCTGGTGGTTTCTGGTGCTCGATCTTCACCTTTTGGCAAACCAAGCACTTCTGTACCCAGTCCTCAACATCTCTTTTCAATCCTGGCCACCAAAACATATGCTTAAGATCATGATACATTTTGGTAGTACCTGGGTGCATCGTGAACTGACTCTTATGAGCCTCCTGCAAAATATCCTCTCTTAAGCTGCCTTCCTTAGGCACACAGATGCGCCCGTCAAATCTCAAGATCCCATTGGTATCTGTAGTCGCCTCTTTGATCTTACCTTCTTCAACGGCCTTGCAAAACTTGCACCAAGCATCCTCCTGACAATTCTTCTGAGCCTCTACTATTCTATGTTTAAAATCACTAGTAACTTGGAGAGGGTACACTGTCAACCGGTTATGTTGACGTGAAACAGTCAGATTAAGATCATGAAACTCCTCCAATAACTTCGCTTCCTGCACCATCAAATGAGCCATCTGCAAAGACTTCCGGCTCAAAGCATCAGCCACTACATTGGCCTTCCCTGGGTGATAATTGAGATTGAAGTCATAATCCTTAAGGAATTCGATCCACCTCCTCTGACGCATATTCAACTCCTTCTGATCAAACAGGTACTTCAGACTTTTGTGATTTGAATATACCTCAAATCGAACTCCATACAAATAATGTCTCCAAATCTTCAATGCAAATGCTACCGCAGCCAACTCTAAACCATGTGTAGGATAGTTTACCTCATGCTGCTTCAACTGTCTCGAGGCATAAGCTATCACTTGACGTCGCTGCATCAGCACACAACCCAGTCCAGCACCTGATGCATCACAGTACACCTCAAAAGGTTCCTGGGGATCAGGCAGTACTAGCACTGGAGCGGTAGTCAATCTCTCCTTCAGTTCGCAGAAACTTCTTTCACTTGCGGACCAAACCATCTTTGCTCCTTTCCTGGTCAACTTTGTCAACGATAAAGCAATCTGTGAAAATCCCTGAATAAACCTCCGGTAATATCCAGTAAATCCCAGAAAGCTCCGTAGCTTGGTAACTGAAGTGGGTCTCTCCTAGGTTCTAACCGCTTCAACCTTACTAGGGTCCACTGATACGCCTTGATCTGAAATCACATGGCCCAAAAACTACACCTTCTTGGCCCCAAACTCACACTTGGAGAGCTTGGCGTACAATTGTTTCTCCCTTAGAATCTCCAGTACTATCTGCAAATGTCTAGTGTGCTCTTCTTCACTCTTGGAGTACACCAGAATGTCATCAATAAAGACAATGACACACTCATCCAAATATTCCCGGAAGATCCTATGCATGTAGTCCATAAATATCGCGGGAGCATTCGTCAAACCAAAAGACATTACTGTAAACTCATAATGTCCATACCGGGATCGGAATACCGTCTTAGCTATATCCTCCTCCCGTACTCTAATCTGATGATAGCCATACCGCAAATCAATCCTTGAAAAGATCTTAGCATCCTTCAGTTGATCCAAAAGATCATCGATCCCAGGCAATGGATACTTGTTCTTAATTGTCACCTTGTTCACTTGCCTATAATCGACGCACATTCTCATGGTGCCATCTTTCTTCTTCACAAACAACACCGGTGCTCCCCACGGTGATGCACTTGGCCGTATGAACTGCTTCCCCAACAATTCTTCTAACAATCTTTTCAATTCCTGCAATTCCAACGGAGACATACGATACGGTGCAATGGAAATAGGTCCAACACCAGGCACCAGATCGATAGAGAACTCTACTTCCCGCTTCGGTGGAAATGCCGGAATATCATCAGGAAATACATTTGGGTAATCCCGAACCACAGGAATATCTTTGACTTCCTGCTTTGCAACTGCCACTTCTGACGATGCAAAGAAAACACAGCCTTGATCTCTTAACTGACAGAAATAGAGAATTGGCAACTCCTCCTCTGAGGCTACTGAACTGGTAACCATAGAAGGAAAAGTAACCAACTTCCTAGCACAGTCGAGAACCGCCTGGTTAGCATTTAACCAATCCATCCCTAGTATCACATCCAGACCTACTAGGGGAAGACAGATTAAATCAGCCACGAACTCTCTTTCCTGCAGCTGAAACGGACAACGCAGACATACCTGACACGTCTTAATTGGCGGTGCAGTAGGTGTAGATACAGCAAGTGTATACGGCAGTGTCGTAGGAGATAACTGCAACTCCTTCACACTATCGTAATATATAAAGGAGTGTGACGCTCCGGAATCATACAAAATAATCAAGGTCTTCCCATAAATAGTACAATTACCCAAAATCAGACCTTCTTTCTCCTTAGTTTCCTCGGCAGCCATAGTGAATACTCTTCCTTGACGTAGGGTGGGCGGCGGCACTACTGGACAATCTCTGACGAAATGGCCTGTCTTGCCACACATGAAGCAAACTCCCTAACCTGCTAAGCATTCTTCGGAATGCCCCCTGCCGCATTTTGGGCAAGGTGTACGTGGATCTGCTCGCTGCTGGGCCTCCGGCGTGCTCTGGCTCGGAGTACCAGATGATGGAGATCTCATTGCTGGAGATCCTGCTCGTGCTGGCCCTGCCCTGGGCAGACTCTGAGCTCTCCTTAATCCTTGCTGTGGCCTTGGTGGATACTGACCTCGACCTCGCCCTGCAACTACTGCCTGAAACGGTCCCCTCTTCCTCGGTTCTGTCTGGGAACTACCAGTACCATCAAACCTTCTCTTGAATCTTTCACTACGCACCTGGGCTAGATCTCGATTGGCTTCCTCCTGAGCCAAGCAAGTGTTCACCAATGTGGCATAATCACGGACACCTGCCACATTCAGAAATACCTTCAACTCGGGGTTTCAGACCTCGCTGGTATTTAGCACATTTCCAGCCTTCGCTTGGGTTCATCCTGTACATTGGTGAATATCGGCAAAGTTTCTCAAACTTCGTCGTGTACTTGGTCATTGTCATCGATCCCTGTTTAAGCTCCATGAATTCTGCCTCTTTCCTATCCTGCAACTCCTGTGGGAAATATTTGTCCAAGAACACCTCCTTGAACCTGTTCCATGTTACCAGATCCTCATCTCGTTTAAACTAGGGCTTGGTTGTATCCCACCATTTCCCTGCTGCTCCCTCTAGCTTCCGGGAAGCAAACATGACCTTCTGTTGCTCCGTGCACGGGATATCTTCAAAGATCTGCTCCAATTTCCTAATCCAGCCGTGAACCAACTCAGGATCCATCACGCCTTCAAATACTGGTGGATTAGCACGTGAAAAATCCCGGTACTTCATGGCCTCCAGCTCCTGCGCTGTCTGAGGTGTGTTGCATTGGGCATTGGAAGCAGCCATCAATGTAGTAGCCTGGGCTATCTCCCGTAAAACATCTGCAAGCTCTGCAGACTCCGGGGTGCATTGTGTATTGTCCCTGCGGGGTGGCATATCTAATATGTCATACCTGCACAGTTTTGAGGTGATCAGTCTCAAGAAAGACAAGTACACAGGAACTTAGCACATACCACTTAACTGGACATACACCGTAATCATGCTCGAAAGCATAGTGCAGCTCAGTCCTCAGGCTCTTTTGGACCAAACTGCTCTGATACCGAATGAAACACCCTAGCTAACTGTTTACCCGTACATAGTAAACAATGCTCACTTGGTTGTTGTCTACTTGGTCGGAATACCATAGTCCGTAGTTATCTTTTGAAAATAATTGCTCAAGAAAGTAGGGACCCATTTTAAACTTTTCACTTATATCGCATCATTAATAAAATAGAGCCATGCGTTGGAATAGAACAAATATAACAAAGCGGATAACATTATTATAAGTAGAACATGTAATATACATCCATGGGTCCATCATACAAGATCACATAGTGTAAGTTATACATAATATGTACATAGACCAAATATCAAATACATAATCCAAAATACATAACATCAAAATACAAGGGCTCTGCCCTTAGCAAAAATCCTGGCTTCTACTACTTGATCCATTTCCGGTCATGGCCGCTCATGGCTCAGCTGGCGGCTCGTCAGCGTCCTCAAAATAGGACTCATCATCAGTACCTAAAGTCATAAAACAGTGGGGATGAGAACGGTAGGTTCTCAATGGAAGTAACTTTAGTTCCTGAGTCTCGTATCAGATTATGTCGGACTTCAGGCCGCTCAGAGATCTCTAGTGAACATACATACTCAACAGCCTACTATTTATTGCCTGGCCTATCTGAACTGCTTTATTTGCATTAATATATGACATGGGAACTACTCTTGCTTACTACATTCTCGTGCTGATTAGCATTTCGTGAATATACTTAACCGTCTGGCAGAACAGCAGACTATACATGCAGAATAATCATAATGCATAACAGAATACATGTCGAGTACAATCCGCATAACAGAATCATCAGAGTATGTATCATATCGTCATCCAACATAAACATAACTGAATCAGCAGAATGTGTCTAGTATAGTCATCAGCATGAACATGACAGAATCATCAGAATAAACATGGTTAACAGAGTGTGCATGTGCATAACAGAATATAACAGCATAACAGAATATAATGGCATAACAGAATATGTGTTACTCCCACCATAGTAATGTCCTCTGCTGACACTAGTATGACGGAATAACCTCGCACCCTCAGTGTAGGCTGACACTGTCTGGACCTTCCTGCGGTGGGCTTCCACCTGCCGTGTGCCCCCTCGGGACCCCTCGACAGTAGGCGGATATTGTACCCCCACCTAAGCTTGCCCCCTTTCGACAATGCATAGGCGTGGTAACCGCACACCTCCAGGTATGCCATATCGACACCACCTGTGGCGGGCTTCCATATTCAGGATGCCTCGACCTCCTGAAGTGGGATCATAATCGGCTCACGTGATCACGGCCCTTTCAGCATGTGGCATATAGCCAATTTCAGCATTGGGCATTGGCCCTTTTCAGCATTTTTATTCAGCATGGTTTAGCAGCAATTCAGCATTTTCAGCATACCTGACTTTTGTACCTGCAGCATGTTATATCTTGTTTCCTATGGTTCATTTTAGAATCTTTACTTATCTCAGAGTTAGTTCTAATGTCTTTAACTAGGTGTATCATGAATGCATGGAATGCTACAGATATCATCACAGATTACATGACATATACATGTTTAGTACATTTCTTTCATATACAACATCTACATTCATATAATTCAGCTAACGATCACAGATACAGCATTAAATACTAGTCTATGAACCTCAAGAGGGTGCCTTAAGCTTTCTCTAGTCTCAAGCTGCTCAGCGAAAATGGATGTTCGCTCAGCGGTTTGAGCCTTGGCGCCCAGCGATAAAGGTTGTATCGCTCAGCAGTACTGACCTCATCGCTCAGCAGCTGCCACTTTCTCGAATTTTCTCCACCGCCTTACGTCCAAAAATATCTTTTTCACTTTCCACGTAGGTCTCGTCTCGCTCAGCGGTGCCTGAGACTCCGCTCAGCAGCTCCTGTGCGAGACATGAAAACCGAATTCCTCTTCTCTTCCATTTTCTTCCCTTGTCTTCCCATGGCACCTGCTTGAGTTTCACACATAATCCAAACACAATAATCCTATCTAATCCAGGTCACAAGACCCTTCAGAATTGTCTTCCTAAGCCTAGCATCAATTCTAGCATATTTCATCACATATTCCATACATCACATACATAGGCACATAAGCACACAACATACACAAACACTCATCCACCATCAAGAGGTAAGGAACTAGAGTTACCCACTTCCTCAAGAGCTTGTTAATGCTAGAGAAAAGATGAAATCAAGCCTAGACTTGCTTGTTCTCTTGATGAATTTAAGAGACTTTAAAGTGATGAAAGCAAAGGGTGAGGATTAAACTTGGTGGAGCTTTGGATGGCTTTAGGTCTTAGAAATTTTGGAAGATCAAAATGAAAGACTTTGGAGTGTTTTGTGTGTGTGTTCGGGCTTCATGGGGGGCAAGGGGCTGCCGTGGGTCTTTAGGGGTTTTAGGCCATCCATAATTCCTATTTTGCCCTTAGTGTGTTTGTGGTTATGTTCGCTCATTAATTATTTATGTCCAGACGTCCTAAAAATATTCCGGACATACCGTTGTGACCTATTAATTGTCCTTGTTAATATTTAAATCTTAGTTGACATATTCCTGCATTTAATTTCATATTAATATATTTTACAGACTCCTGTGAGTCGTGAGGAAATTATAATAATATAATAAAACCCTAATTTCGACCCGAACGTCACCAGACGCCACGAGATCGCAGAATTATTATATTTAACTAATATTCCAGAGATAGAATTAATATTTAAATTTTTATTTGAGTTTCATCTCACCTTTTCCTTCTTATTATATTTTTAATTCTTTCCTAGATAGCATTTTAAAGGGAAAAAGTCGGGTTGTTACATAAAGTGTGGTTGTAGCGGTATGGCCGCAGCTACAAGGGATGATGGCGGAACCGCTAATAAGGCTTGCCTTATACCGCGGGAGGAAAAATGATTTTCAGAAAATAAGGATTGTTGATACCGTAGTGTAGCTATGTGAATTGTATGACGGTATATGAGTTAGGGACTAGATTAGCAGACAGATGACGTAGATAATGAAGAATAGGTTCCCCGATTGCCTAGTAATCTAGATAAAGCTGCTCAGGCTTAGCAGGAAATAATAATCAGTAAGAAGATAGTATAACTGTGGCACTTAGAGACCACTGAGCGGCTTGGATCATAAATGAGAATAAGAAGTTCCCCATATCCCACGGTTTTCCACTGAGAACGTTATGTTCTCACCCCGCTCATTCATGACTCCAGGATTTGAGGTGGAGCAAGGAGGTGAACAGTACAAGGAGGAGCAGTACCCCAAAGAAGGAGCCAAAGAGTAGGCTTGTAATTAGTAGACCCTATGTGATAGTATTACTTTTGTGTTAAATATATGTATGTGACAACTATATTAGTATTTGTGTATCTGATTGTGAATATATGATATGGACCAATGAGGGGTACTTTGTTTAATTGGTTATTATCTCCTTTAATGTTAATTAAGCATGTTACGTTACTACTCGCATTACATGTTCTACAAATACGAGGCTCTACTTTGTACCATAAGGTATATAAAATAAAGTTTAAAATTGGTCCGTATTTTCTAAGTAACGCTACTTCTGAACGCTTACTTGGGGCTAAGTACTATCCCAACCTAAGCAGATAATAACTTAGTGGGCGAGTTTGCAACTTAAACGCGGACTAGCTAGCTAGGGTGTTTCATAAAACAAGGTCATTCGAATAACCTAGCATTGTCATTCGAATGACCTGAAATTTACTCACCCTAGAGCATTTTTATTAGGTCATTCGAATGACTTAGCCATGGTCATTCGAATGACCTAACCCTGTTCATTCGAATGACCTATCATTTTCACAAACAGGGAGTTAAATTTTCATGTTATTCGAATGACTAAGCTATGTCATTAATGACCACTGAAGAACTTAAGATTTTAGCTTTTTTATATGTTCCAACAAGCACCAAAAAACTCAGGAAATGGTATAGGGAAGTAACTGTAAATGCATCAAGATAAAGAATGGGCATATGGAAAAAAGTAAGAAATCTTAAGGAAAGCTCTGGCCACAGGAGCCGTTATGCCACGAAAATAAGAACGTAGGTATGTTAATAAAGAAATTTCCCCTAGCTACCTTCTTGCATGGTTTGAGGTCTGCAAGGAAGGTTAGGCTAAGCTCCTGCATAGTTTGAGGTCTGCAGGAAAGGCCTGACTCCCTCTTGCATGGTTTGAGGTCTGCAAGGAGGGTAGGGCTGAAACGTGGTTACTTTTCCAACATGGTTTGAGGTCTGCAGGACAGGGCTGGGTACTTCTTGTATTGTTTGAGGTCTACAAGGAGGACCCGACACGACTGCCTTATTGCATGATTTGAGGTCTGCAAGTAAGGTAGGGCTACTTTTCCTGCATGGTTTGAGGTTTGCATAAATGGTTGGGCTACTTTTTGCATGGTTTGAGGTCTGCAAGGAGTGCCAGACTTAGATCCGATTACCTTTGTAACATCCCGCTCCTCTCTTAGTGAAAATTACCCCGATTAACTGTTCGTAGAGCATCCTGTATAGGTTAACATGCAGAGATTAATAGAAATTTTTCTGTTTAGCTTCTCAAAATTATGATGATGCTCAAATAGTCCCTCATGGCCCTTAGAATTTAGTGGAAAAATCAAACTGTCGGAAAAATGGAGTTCCGCCCACCTTCGGACAATTCTGCAAACACTAGAACAGTCTCGTTTGGCCCCGTTTAGCCAGAAGAATTGAGCAGTGGGCCCCAATCTTGGGAAACCATGCCTTGTGAGGGAAAAGATGGTAAAACCCTTAGAGTAACCCTAAATTGTTACTAGAAAGCTTTGACGATCGCGGAAACGCCAGCGGAACGATCCCATTCGGACACCGACGAGAGATAACGGGTCAAAGGTATCTGCGAAAAATACTCCTCCGGAGAAAAATTCACAAATACCTTGAAGTAATTGTACCCTTGGGTAGAGGGGAGTGAGAGGATCGCGATGGTACAAGCGAAATATTTTTCGGACGACCGTGCGCGACGCACCGGGACTGTGAACGACCGAAAATGAGCGAAACGGGACCGCGTGGGCCCCACACCTGCATTGACCACGTTATTGAATCAGATTCCAAGGGAAAATATTATAAAATTCAATTACTATTCATTGATTTGACCTTTGAATTATCTTTTGAATTAATTAATTATTAAAGAAAATAGAAAAAGGGCATTTTGGTAATTTTGGCAAGGGGCAAAAGGGTTATTTTTGGGGGCAGATCCTTGGCTATAAATAGCCCCTCCCATTCAAAAATTTTTGCAAAAAATTTCAAGAGTGTGGAAACTCTCCCCAAAAATTGTTCGGTTCGGGAACTCTGCTGGAACCCTGCTGGAATCAGGAAACTGGTTCAGCAGGCGATTCACCCAAGGACCCCACATCTCTCCCACCCTCTCCAGCTTTCTTTGCAGCCCCAAGAAAGTGGGTGAACTTGGTTTGCTCATCTCCTTGGAGCTTGTGTTTGTTTATGTGTGGTTCTGATGAATATGGAAACTATGAGAAATTATGTTAGAAATGCTATGCTAGGACTTAGGAGATGATTCTGAAGGGTCTTGTGACCTGGACTAGCTAGGAATTTAATGGTTGGAATATGTGTGAGCATGGTTATCAAACTCGCGAGTTTAAGTAAACTCGTGGAGCCTCCGTAAACTTGGATCGTAAACTCGTACGAGTTTACCTATTATTAAAAAAATATTTTAAAAAATTATTATGCTACAAAAATATATTTAATGCAACTTGAAATTCATAAATACATTTATCTCCATAACAAAGCACAAATAAAGATGAAATATATGAGTTCTAAGTTCAATTCATACATAATACATATAACATAATACATAGTATTGACTACTGAACATCACAAGAAGCTAATTTGTGACGATGATGTCTTTAATCTAGAACACTAAAGCACAAATAGCAATGCAGAGGTCATGCACCCTGGTGGGAAAGATCCCTGAGCAATGGATGAAATACATACGACGGATTAGTGACGGAGCACAAGCAACGACGGAGCACAACGGAGCACGATTGTAGGCGCAACTGTAAATGGTAACTCTAAAATACTTAAAAACCTTTGCTAAGGGAAAACTGGGATGTTACATTCCACCCCCCTAAGAAAAATTTCGCCCTCAAAATTTCTACGCGTCCGAGGGTTTTCAAGGTTTTATCTCTTATTGCTCACTTACCATGATCGTACTCATTTTCATCTGATACTCCATTGGCTGTCAAGGCAAAGGCTCATCATTACTGCAAGGCCATAGGTATGGTTATGATACAAGTTCCAGAGAAGTGGCCATCTTCCTTCCTGGGGGCACATAACTAATTTGTTGCACTCAGATTCATTGTGCAGTTCGGTCCTTAACGCTTAACTCTAGTCTCCGAAAATCCTCGCGTGCACGGGTCTGGGTTCCATACTCCTTTCATTGGTTTTCTGTCTGATTGGTCCATTGGATTTCTAACCTTGATGAACAAGTAGTAACCGAACTTTGTTAACTCCCTAATAGTCATCTCGGGCGACTCCTAAGTTTCCTTATGTACTAGATTAACCCAGACTCACAGTCCATCAATGCTCCTACTTGCGTTGAAGGTAATGGGTACATTAAACTTGTAAGGTCTCTAGTTACTTTTACCACCCATTCATCCCTACATACCCTCGGTTCGATTTCCTTCTACGGTTTCCCAGGTTGTTCCGACTTCCGTCTCACTCCCGATTCTTCTAATCGCCGAAACTGGGGCAAATTATCTATCCGATCCTTAAGGTCTAATGGTTTTCCCTTACTATGATACTCCTTGCTAAACCTTCTTAGGGCTTCTTTAATTAGTCCTCCCGAATTATCACCTTACATCGAAAATATACTCTTATTGTATTAACTTCTTTTCCGGACGAATCTTACCTATCAGTCTGCTATCCTTTCCTCCCTATGGGTTCTCTCAGGTAAGAATTTTGGTTGGTGATCCTCTTTCAAAGGGCGCGTCTCACGGGAAATTTCTTATCCATTGGGGAATCCAGCTAATGGCGAATGTGGGGGTGTGTTAACCTATAAGATTTCTATCAATCTCTTTGCTATCGGGCTTCCACCTATCTTCGTATCTACATATTTCCCTAGCAGTTGCAAAGGGGATAACTCGCATCATGGTTCGAAGTCAGAAAACAAAGGCTGGAATGGCGCCCGGGGCTGGAGCAAAAAGAATTGTGAACCGACTCCATCGGAATAGGTTGATGGAACCAACTAGATCCTATCGAAAACGGGATGGCATGGTCCTTAAAACCTGCCACTGAAGAAAGGGAAAGACCTGTCCCAGAGTCTATTCCTTTGGAGGAGTAGAACATTCAATCTTGACCCGGAACTTTCCTCAAGGAGGAGGGTCAAGGATGCGTAGAGAAATGAAATCCTGAAGATATAGGGGCTCAGGCCTTTGCCATAGGCTTTTTACCGAGGTGAAAAATGTAGCGGATAGGGGAGTATCAACTCAAGAATTCTTGTGGCGTAAGGGACTATTTATCTGGAGGGAAGGAACAAGGGGCTTTCCTTGAGTAGGAGTTCATTTCCTGACAATCTGTTTTCTTCAAATAAATAACGGTCAGACAGCGAGGAGACACTTAGCAAAAGGCCAAGTTCCTCGGGGACAAAATTTATAGAGTTCCCCCTGTACTAGCTATCAATCCCTGAATTCACTTATCAAGACACAGAGTTAGCTAGGCTCTATGTTCCTGAAAAATGCAACAGTTGAATGAAAGCAAAGTGATAGAGTGCATTATGCCACACCGTACCTTATCTCAAAGACAAGACTTAGTGCATGGCGAATTTCATTATGAATATGCATAAGGAACAAGGACAAATCAGTGTTCCGGTACCACTGATTTATGCACTTGGACCTTATACACAAAGGTGTTATACTTAAACACCGTGCAAGCTAACAAGGAATACGCTCGGAAGTGCAGATAAGCTCAGTCCTCAGGCTCACTTGGACCAAACTGCTCTGATACCAACTGTAACACCCTAGCTAACTGCATACCCTCGAGTAGTATGCAATGCTCACTAGGTTGTTAATCATTTGGTGGGATTACTTATAGTCCTTTATTATCTTTCAAAAATACAAGGTTAAGGAAAATATGGACCAGTTTAAAAACTTTTCTACTGAGTGCTTATTTACGAAATATGAGCCATGTGTGAATCAAAGTATATAAGACGAACGATAGAGCCATGGGCTTATGAATATTCATTATCCCTAGTCTAAGCAGTTACATAATCAATACATGGTCCGTCACAGATGACTACAACAAATCACATAATATTATAATAGAGTTACATATACATGCCATAGTCATTTGTATACATAATAAAAGTTCATCCATCAGACAACTAGCTAAGCATGTCTTCATACCCTTGAAGATCTGTCTGTCCGTCATTGACGGCTGGTCCTCTGTTCTTTTCTGCTCCTCTTGTTGCTTCTCATATCTCACGTCTGCCCCTGGAAGCACAAGTGAGTGGGGGTGAGAAAGTGTGTCCTCAATGGTTTACCTTGGCGTTGGGGGATCTTTTTAACTCACTTATCAACCAGGCCGCTCAGGTGTTTCTATGTGAACATGCATACTAACATCCTACTGATTATTATCTAGTCCAAGGTCCTGAACGGCTTTATCTACTTTACTAGGTGACTGGGGAACTAATCTTTCTTATCTAGGTTCTCGTGCTTATTTACTTTTCTTGCGTACATACATAGCCGTCTTGAGCGTTCTCTTGACGGTATTTACTTCATACACATACTTACATACTTTATCATATAATTGTGCATCACATACTTGTTCATCACATATTCATTTATCATATACTCATTCATCACATCATTACATATTCATTCATTTCATTCTTTATGCATGAGAACTTTGAAACTCTCTTATGCGTGCCGGCTAACTAATGGACCGAGGCTGCGTCGGCTCCCAGCTAACTAATGGACCAGGGTCGCGCCGAGTCATACTGTTGAAATCTTTTTGCACTAGTTTCACACTCTCGTCAATTTAATATATCCTTCTACAGCTTTCAGATTCACTAGGAATCCAATTGCAATATAGACGGGTATAATCGTATCCACAGGGATTGTGTTTAAAACAATTATCTTGGAGTTGAAATATCTCAAGCTATGGGGAGTGATTTGGTTTTGATAAAGAAATTAACAACAAACAACTGCAATTAAAATATAAACGATAATGATCTTAAGTTTTAGGCAGGTAGAGAAGCATGTCGGGATTTGAATTGCAATATTACCTCAATATAACCAGTGACTTAGATCATATGATCTATGAGTTCTTTTGATTTTATCGCCGCCAGTTCTTAACTTAATCATCTCGTTAGAGCATGTTAAGATCACAAGTTCCTTTATTACGTTGTCAAAGGTGTTGCACAAACGTAACAAAGTACCTTGATGTTAATGCAGGTGTTAAAGCGATTAGTTCTTGGTTTCCAGTTATGGCGGTTAAGAACTAAATGATTTGATCTAGGTCGGATTAAATGATGGTAACTCACGTCCACAACATTTAAAACATTAAATCAAGCTTTAAGCATAGCAGTTTGAACTTAACTTGGTTTATAACTTACTTAGGATAGCTTTCACTTAAACAAGTAAGTCTCAGGTTAAGAATCAAAGCACTAAACAAAAACTAGCATTAAGTGCAAGATCAATCATTAAAATCTTAGAACTTCATAGAATCATATAGATAAGTCAAAACGGATACATTTAAGCAATACAACGCATCAAATCCCAACAAATAAGAAGTTAGCTATCCATTGTCATGGATAGATTACAAACTTACAGGGTTCTAGAGCAATGGTACGTTGAGAAGGGTGGTGAAATGCCTCCACACGTCCACCACGATTCACGACCGTTGGCAATCTGGCAGCACTTCCGTTAAGGAAAGCTTCTAAACCCTAACTTTCTACCTAACCCTAACTTAAGGAAGTATGGAGAATGGAAGAAATGTGTGGAATGTAATGGGTAGAAGAGGGAATGGATGGCTGCCCCAAAATGCCTCGGCCTCCCCCTATTTATAGGCAAAAATTGGGTGCCTTCGCTCAGCGGTATTGGTACAACCGCTGAGCGATAAAGCTCCTTTCGCTGAGCGGCGGAGCACCTTCGCTGAGCGGCTGTACTTTTACGCAGAATAATAAATGCTCCGGCAGATTTTCAGGGCGGCGCTAACATGGCAGGGCGGCGCCAGGTTGGCTCCAGCTGGCGCAATAAATGCGCCGCGTGCAAGTTGCTACCGACGTCCTTTCGCTCAGCGATAAAGGTTGTTCCCCTGAGCGATGGTTCCGCGGACATTGAGCGATAAACACATTTCCGCGGAGCGGTTCTTGTCTTATGCGCTGAGCGATAAACTCTTATCCGCGGAGCTGTTCTTTGTCTTCTGCGCGGACGATAAACACTTTTCCGCGGAGCGAGTTTGGTCTTATGCGCTGAGCGATCTTGACCCCGCGCTGAGCGGTCTTGTGCTAATTTCTTCTTTTTACTTCTTTTCCATTTTTGCCTTTTTCTTCATTCTTCTATGGGATTATTCTTCAATTAAGCTTGCTTGCATCCATCTTCTAAATATATTGCAAACCTTACAACATATAGGGAATTCATTAGATAATTTGTTAAAACATACACAAATAAATGCCTTTTTAAATGAGGAAAATTGCGTATTTTGGGCATTTAT
>QANU01073113.1:9614-29139 GCA_003254905.1 Nissolia schottii | reverse complement strand
CATAAGCAAATAAGTGCCATTTTAATAGGTAAAAATTGCGTAAATTGGGCACTTATCATTCATCCAGATTGCCTCGTCGTCATGGTCAGCCAGGAGAGGGGCAAGGTGAGGAAATCTATGCCACGCCCAATACTGCAGGATAGTGCATGGGCCTCCTGTAACATCCCGCTTTTTTTCCCCTTAGTAAAAAGTTCGTAAAAATAAATAAAACAATGTATAAATGAATTTAGAAAGAAGAAAAACATTACAAATGTATCCCTTAGTGGAAAGTTCCCCGAATAGCTGCTCGTAGAGCCCTTTGTAGGAATTAATCTCTTGAGGTCAGTAGAAATTATCCTGTGGAGTATTTCCAAATTCTGTTGACACTCAAATGAATCTTCTCGACCCCTAGAGATGGACGACAAACCTAAGGTGTCGGTAAAATGGAAATCGGTTCGGTTTCGGACGATTCCGCAGACACTAGAACGGTCCCGTTTGTCCCCCTTTAGCCAGTAGAACAGAGCAGAGGGCCTCAAGTCTCTGGAAATCATACCTTATGGAGGGAAAAATTTTAAGATGCCTCATTAGCAAAAATGGGCGAGAACGGGCAATCGTAGAAGCGCCAGCGGAACGGTCCTGTTCGGACACCGGCGGGAGATAACGGGTCAAAGGTATCTGTGAAAAATACTCCTCCGGAGAAAAATTCACAAATGCCTTATACCAATAATATTCCCATGTAGGAGGAAAATAGAGGATCGCGACGGTATAAGCGGAATAATTTTCGGACGACCGTGCGCGACGCACCGGCACTGCGAGCGATAAAACACGAGCGAAACGGAATCGGGAGAAAGCAAAAATATGGGCAGCCCACGTGATTAATTCAGATGGCAAGGAAAATAATAAAAAACCCCAATACTATTCATTGATGTGACATTAGGAATATCTTTTTAATTAATTAATTATAAAAGAAAAGAAAAAGGGCAAAATTGTAAATATGCATAGGGGTAAAAAGGTAATTTTTAGGGGCAGGATTTTAGCTATAAATAGCCACCCCATATGCAGAAATTTGAAGAGAGAAATTCTCTCTGGAGCTAGGGGAAACTCTGCCCGTGTGCACCGCGGTTACCCTGCAGAAACGCTGCCGGAAGCTTGGACCGTGCTCAAGGCTTGGAGGACTGCTCTCCCCCATGCCTTTCCCATCACCGAACAGCCCCCCAAGGTGGGTAACTCTATCTTACTCACCTCCTTGTTGGTTGTTATGAGTTTATGTGTGTGTATGCTTCTATGTTTATGTATGTTTATGTATGCTAGAACTTTGGTTAGGATAGGGAGATGATTCTGAAGGGTCTGTGACCTGGACTAGCTAGTTTTATGATGGTTGGAATATGTGTTAGAAACTCAAGAAATAACCATGATCAAAGGGGAAGAGAAAGGAAAGAAAATAAAGAATTCAGTTTTCAGATTCGCTAGTTACCGCTGAGCGACCCTAGGGTACCGCTGAGCGGTCTGAGACCTGAATTTGTTATGGATACTGTCTTGAGGCACATAGTCTAACAATCAATGATGTGACTGTAATTGTTAACTGATGTAAGTGCAGTATGTGCAGTATGCGACATAATCTGTTAGCATTCCATGCATCATGATAAGATGATTCTGAGAGGATTAGAAGTAATTCTGCAATAAGTAAAGATTATGAATTGAACCATAGGGAACAAGTCATGTCATGCTACAGGTATACTAAGGAAAAAGATGTTGAAATGCTAAATGAAAAGAAATGCTAAAATTTTTTGAGAAACATGTATAGGCCGTGATCACGAGAGCCAAACGATCCCATTTCAGTAGGTCAGAGGGGCATACTGAAGGTGGAAGCCCGCCACAGGTGGTATTGACATGGCATACCTAGAGGTGTGCGGTTATCACGCCTAGCACTGTCGAAAGAGGGCAATGCTAGGTGGGGGTACAACATCCGCCCATTGCTGAGGTGCCGAGAGAGGGCACACGACAGGTGGAAGCTCACCGCAGGAAGGTCGGAAAAGGGCCTACCTGGGGGTGCGAGGTTATTCTGTCATAGTATTATCGAAAGAGGGCATTACTATGGTGGGAATAACATATGTTCCAAAAACCATGTTCAATCTGATATGCATGACTATATGAAATGTATGTATCTGATATTCTGTAATTACGCTCAAGAGAACGCTCGAAACAGCTATGTATGTATACGTAATGTTAACAAGCACGAGAACTTGGTAAGCAAGAGTAGTTCCCCCATCACCTAGTAATGTAGATAAAGCCGTTTAGGACCTTAGGACAGATAATAATCAGTAGGGATGTTAGTATGCATGTTCACTTAGAAACACCTGAGCGGCCTGAAGTCCGACCAAATATAACGCGAGATCCAAGAACTAAGGTTATTTCCACAGAGAACCTACCGTTCTCACCCCACTGCCCTATGACTTCAGGAACATGTGATGACTCATACTACGAGGATAAGGCCGAACCGACCGAGGAGCTGTGAGGCGGTCAGGACCGGGCAGGGACGCCAGAGCCAGCAGGAGCCAGTATTTTGTTAGGGGCAGACTTAGGAGGGTGACAGTTAGCCCTCGCATTTTGAGGACATGTATTGTATATATTGAACATGTTACTTGTATATTACTTATTGTAATAATAACTATATGATTCTTTGTGGTGGACCAAATGGATGTACAATTTATGTTTTGCTATTATTAGATTGTTGATCCTTAAGCCTCGATGGCTCTATCGTTTGTAATAACTGTTTTTTGTGACGTATGGCTCCTATTTTATGCAATAATCTATATAATGGAAAAGTCTGAAAACGGTCCCTATTTTCCTAGACCAGTATTTTCTAGAAATTAAAAACGGACTATAAGTATTCCCACCAGATAGTAAATAACCTAGTGAGCATTGTTTACTGCGTACGGGTAAACAGTTAGCTAGGGTGTTTCATTTGGTATAAGAGCAGTTTGGTCCGAGTGAGCCTGAGGACTGAGCTGCACTATGCTTTCAAGCATGATCACGGTGTACACTCTTCAGAGTTGTATAGTCTGAACCTAGGTATATTAACCCTTTTCGAGTTTGGCCGACCCGAAATGGTGCGAGTGTAACTACTCAGCTATGCTGCCCTGAGAAATGATACACGACGACATGCGCACTTTGCGAGTTTTGTAGATACCGTCAGAGAGGAGGCCCAGGCCTGGAGGGTGACAGTAACTTCTCGAAGGACCGTAACCCCCGACAATGCCGAAGGCAAACGCAACCGATTTTTTGGAATCTTCTATTAAGGAGCAGTAGCTGAGAAGAAAAGCGCAGAAATCGAGAAGAGGAAGGCACTGAGGTTCGAGGACATCTCTTGCCTGAACTTGGAGGGTCAGACTTATGTCCTAGAAAAATTTCAAGGCACGACTGAGGGATGGCAAGACAGAACCAAGCCTCATCTGAAGCAGGGAGGTGTCCAGGTTCCCGGTCACCACTCTATTGAGGCAATTGAGAATGAGGAATCTTCTCAAGAGGAACCAAGAGAGTTATGACAAGGCGTAGGTCATAAAGGAGAACGGCGGTCATCTAAGTCAAAGACGGTGAAAGCCCTAGCCTCCCGATTCGGCGACACAGTACCGACAAATTGGAAATTAAGCCGGAAGCCAACCTCGGACAGCCGGCCAGGGTAGACGGCAAGGACAAACCCGTGGAGGTGGGAAAACAAGCGTATAAGGGAGCGTGACCACTTGAACACGTAAGGGAATCAATTTTTAGCAAGCCCCCGAATGCCTGCAACGGTAACTTTTCCATTCCTCCCATTTCCCTAATCTTTCTTAGCTCAGTACCCCCTTTCTCTCAATTCACTCTTTAGAGGGGAGGTTTAGTTGTTAAAAACCTCTGTGGAAACTCTTTGGAGGATCCCTGTCAGACGTGCCCCAAGAATTTCTAGGTTCCAAATTGTTACCACCCTATATAGGTGCATTCGTGTCCTAGGAGTCAGGGATTGGATTGAACCAACCATAAGGCGGAAGCCAGCACTAATGTTACCCAGCTAATACGACCCTTGTGATTCCCCTTAGAAAGTTGTGGAGGTTCAAAAGGATAGTTAAGGATTCAAACCTAAAGAACTAGGGTTCGCCCCAACCAGGAACTGAGCTAAATAACACCCCAAGTCACGCTAACCCTAGTCGACCCCCAACATTGCAGGAAGATGATGCACAGAAGTATATGGGCTTTACGAAGGCCAGACCCCCTACATTCGATAGACTTGTGGACCCGGAGGCAGCCCATAGCTGGGTGTAGGAGACATAGCAGGTAGTTGAAAACCTCGTCGACATGGACACTCAACAAGTCGAGGTTACGGTCAGCAGGTTGCAAGGCGCAGCGGAAGCATGGTGGGACACCACCAGACCCCTGTTAGAGCAAGGAGAGGTCCAAATTATCGGAAACCGGTTCATGACGGCGGTGGTGGACGAATATTTTCCCCAAAGACTACAAGAACAGAAGGAGGCCGAGGTTCCTAGAACTGACATCAGGATAGATGACAGTGGTGAAGTATACAGCAACCTTTGAGAGGCTAGACCGTTACTCGAACACCCACCAGCTGGATCCCGGCAAGGAATGGGAATGCAGAAATACCGGGAGTTGCACGATGAATCAGAGTACGGACTCTTTTAGAGAGTAGAAGCTTGAGGTGCAGGCGTTCGTCATTCGAGTAGACATGAGCGACTATGCGATGAGGGCAGACAAGTGCCAGATTTTGGAAGGTTCAGCAAGAAATCTGACCGCAGCAAGTAGTGAGGAAGACAAAAGGAGGGAGGACCGAGCAGGAGAGTGTCTCGCAAGACTAAAGGAGAGGGATACCTTCTCCAGCCCTACGGAAATAATTTTCAAAGGCGTAGGAAGAGACGAGAGACTTAAGTAACTAAGACGGGTGTTAGAGTATATTCTATTGAGGGAGTAAAAAGGTTTGAGAGACTAAGTTTTGAGGACGCATGGTGGAAAAGGCTTAGTGGGCAGGTGTGGAAAACGAGAGAATTAAGAGAAGAGTGTATAAGGGGATATAAAGGTGAAATGAGGTGTGGAAAGAAAGTGAACCAGTCGTTAGGAGGAGACATACATGGGAAAAACTAGGGAGCGCACGAATGAAGATGTAAGTGCAAACAAAAATTTAAGGAGATGGAAGAAAGAGGAGGAGGCTTAAGTGTGAGAACCACGAATGTAATTCAGATTTCACCTAGGGAAGTAAGGGAAGATTGAGATATGGGAGACATAGGAGAACTTGAGATAGGAGCACTGGACGTAGAAGAACTTGATAAGCTTTAGGGTGGATACGAGTATTGTACGAGCGAGAACAAGATACAGTCAGGAACAATGTGAATTAGAATGATGATAGGTAAAAGCCTTAGCTGGAGAGCGGAAGACTCGAGGATTTAGCAATGCTGAAATTTCTAGGACGAAATTTTTCTAAGCGGGGTGGAATGTAACATCCCGCTTTTTTTCCCCTTAGTAAAAAGTTCGTAAAAATAAATAAAGCAATGTATAAATGAATTTAGAAAGAAGAAAAAAATTACAAATGTATCCCTTAGTGGAAAGTTTCCTGAATAGCTGCTCGTAGAGCCCTTTGTAGGAATTAATCTCTTGAGGTCAGTAGAAATTATCCTGTGGAGTATTTCCAAATTCTGCTGACACTCAAATGAATCTTCTCGACCCCTAGAGATGGACGAAAAACCTAAAGTGTCGGTAAAATGGAAATCAGTTCGGTTTCGGACGATTCCGCAAACACTAGAACGGTCCCGTTTGGCCCCATTTAGCCAGTAGAACTGAGCAGAGGGCCTTAAGTATCTGGAAATCATACCTTATGGAGGGAAAAATATTAAGATGCCTTATAGTAGCCCTAAAACCTCATTAGGAAAAATGGGCGAGAACGGGCGATCGTTGAAGTGCCAGCGGAACGGTCCTGTTCGGACACCGGCGGGAGATAACGGGTCAAAGGTATCTATGAAAAATACTCCTCCGGAGAAAAATTCACAAATGCCTTAAACCAATAATATTCCCATGTAGGAGGAAAATAGAGGATCGCGATGGTATAAGCGGAATATTTTTCGGACGACCATGCGCAACGCACCGGCATTGCGAGCGATAAAACATGAGCGAAACGGAACTGGGAGAAAGCAAAAATATGGGCAGCCCACGTGATTAATTCAGATGGCAAGGAAAATAATAAAAAAATCCCAATACTATTCATTGATGTGACATTAGGAATATCTTTTTAATTAATTAATTATAAAAGAAAAGAAAAATGGCAAAATTGTAAATATGCATAGGGGTAAAAAGGTAATTTTTAGGGGCAGGATTTTGGCTATAAATAGCCACCCCATATGCAGAAATTTGAAGAGAGAAATTCTCTCTAGAGCTAGGGGAAACTCTGCCCGTGTGCGCTGCGGTTACCCTGCAGAAACGCTGCCGGAAGCTTGGACCGTGCTCGAGGCTTGGAGGACTGCTCTCCCCCACGCCTTTCCCATCACCGAACAGCCCCCCAAGGTGGGTAACTCTAGCTTACTCACCTCCTTGGTGGTTGTTATGAGTTTATGTGTGTGTATGCTTCTATGTTTATGTATGTTTATGTATGCTAGAACTTTGGTTAGGATAGGGAGATGATTCTGAAGGGTCCTGTGACCTGGACTAGCTAGTTTTATGATGGTTGGAATATGTGTGAGAACCTCAAGAAGTAACCATGAGCAAAGGGGTAGAGAAAGGAAAGAAAATAAAGAATTCGGTTTTCAGATTTGCTAGTTACCGCTTAGCGGCCCTTGGTACCGTTGAGCGGAGTGTACCGCTGAGCAGTCCCAAGTCGCCGCTGAGCAATTGGGCCCAGACCGCTGAGCGACCCTAGGGTACCGCTGAGCGGTCTGAGACTTGAATTTGTTATAGATACTGTCCTAAGGCACATAGTCTAACAATCAATGATGTGCCTGTAATTGGTAACTGATGTAAGTGCAGTATGTGCAGTATGTGACATAATCTGTTAGCATTCCATGCATCATGATAAGATGATTCTGAGAGGACTAGAAGTAATTCTGCAATAAGTAAAGGTTATGAATTGAACCATAGGGAACAAGTCATGTCATGCTACAGGTACAGAAAGGAAAAAGATGCTGAAATGCTGAATGAAAAGAAATGCTGAAAAATTTTGAGAAACATGTATAGGCCGTGATCACGAGAGCCAAACGATCCCATTTCAGTAGGTCAGAGGGGCATACTGAAGGTGGAAGCCCGCCACAGGTGGTGTCGATATGGCATACCTGGAGGTGTACGGTTATCACGCCTAGCACTGTCGAAAGAGGGCAATGCTAGGTGGGGGTACAACATCTGCCCCGTGCTGAGGTGTCGAGAGAGGGCACGCGGCAGGTGGAAGCCCACTGTAGGAAGGTCGAAAGAGGGCCTACCTGGGGGTACGAGGTTATTCCGTCATAGTGCTGTTGAAAGAGGGCATTACTATGGTGGGAATAACATATATTCCAAAAACCATGTTCAATCTGATTTGCATGACTATATGAAATGTATGTATCAGATATTCTGTAATTACCGTCAAGAGAATGCTCGAGACGGCTATGTATGTAAACGTAATGTTAACAAGCACGAGAACTTTGTAAGCAAGAATAGTTCCTCCATCACCTAGTAATGTAGATAAATCCGTTCAGGACCTTAGGACAGATAACAATCAGTAGGGATGTTAGTATGCATGTTCACTTAGAAACACCTGAGCGGCCTGAAGTCCGACCAAATATGACACGAGATCCAAGAACTAGGGTTATTTCTACTGAGAACCTACCGTTCTCACCCCACTTCCTTATGACTTCAGGAACATGTGATGACTCATACTACGAGGATAAGGCCGAACCGGCCGAGGAGCTGTGAGGCGGTCAGGACCGGGCAGGGACGCTAGAGCCAGCAGGAGCCAGTATTTTGTTAGGGGCAGACTTAGGAGGGTGACAGTTAGCCCTCGCATTTTGAGGACATGTATTGTATATATTGAACATGTTACTTGTATATTACTTATTGTAATAATAACTATATGATTCTTTGTGGTGGACCAAATGGATGTACAATTTATGTTTTGCTATTATTAGATTGTTGATCGTTAAGCCTCGATGACTCTATCGCTTGTTATAACTGTTCTTTTTGACATATGGCTCCTATTTTATGCAATAATCTATATAATGGAAAAGTCTGAAAACGGTCCCTATTTTCCTAAACCAGTATTTTCCAGAAATTAAAAGTGGATTATAAGTATTCCCACCAGATAGTAAACAACCTAGTGAGCATTGTTTACTGCGTGCGGGTAAACAGTTAGCTAGGGTGTTTCACCTCCAATGTTGTGGGCATCATAACCAGTCACCCTGCACAACTCCCGGTACATAAATGCCAAGGCAGCTGATCCCCAGCTATATGACCCAGTCTGCTCTAAGTCCTCTAGCAGCGAGAGGTACATAGCATGGACCCATGACCCTAGATGGTCAGGAAACAATGTGCCTCTAATGAAGTGAAGCAAGTATGCTCGTGCATACTGCTGGACCTCTACAAGGTCTGCATCGTTGCCAGGCTCACAGGAAAGTAGCTTTGATAACCATGACAGGCGAATGCGTGATCCAGAGTACACAGTCTGCAGTGGGGGGTGAGCACCAAGCAGCTCGTCATAGTGATCTACTAATTGTGAATCATGGGTACGGCCAGCAACGGCATGTCCCTCAATGGGCAGACCAGAAGTGATGCTGACGTCCTCCAACGTCATGGGGCACTCCCTAGCAGTCATATGAAATGTGTGGGTCTCAGGGTATCATCTCTCCACCAGCGCAGTGATCAAGTGGTGATTAATAGAGCAATACCCCATGTAGACAGCACCTAAAAAACCTGCATGCTCTAGGTAAGGAACGATGCACTGTGGGGAATCCCTATGTTTTTCTTCATGCCTCACCACGTGCACTCTCTGAACACCTAAAACCCTATCACGGGCCCCCTTCCAGATATACTGCGACACATGACTAGTCTGTAGTTCTAGAACAGATCCGTCATCTAGACCAGGGTTAATAATATGAGCCATAGTACCCGCTGTAAAATACCACAAATCAGTGCAAAATAATCAAACAAAATAGTCTATCACTGTAACATCCCATTTTTTTCTTAGTAAAGATTTCATGAATCAAGCTCTCACATGAGTTTTTGGGTTAAAAATGTCTGTAGAAATAATTCTGCTTTGTTTCACGAAATTCTGCAGACACTAGAATAGATCTTTTTTGTCATCTGAGTACAATAGCGTGTCTAAGGTATCTGTAAAATATACGGATACAGAAGAAAGCTCACAAATACCTTAGATTGATTTAGGTTCTTCCTTAGAAAAATTAGGAGATGACAAAGACGTGATTAGAATATTTTTAGAATAACCACACGCGAAGTACTGGAACGGGGAACGACCAAACCTGATCAAAATTGATCTGTATGTGAACCTTAAATTCTTGGCCACAAAATTGGCCAAGACACAAGTTCATACACGGCCATGAAGGGTTCCAAGTGTCCAAGTCAATATTCAAACATAATGAGTCACATAGTGACTAAGCACATGACCTAAGTGCTTATGTCATCGAGGGCAAAATTGAAATTTAGCCCAAGTGCATTATTGGAAGAAGATTTTCGTGGCTTTGGCCTATAAATATCCCCATGAATCTAAAATTTTGGAAAAAAAAAAGAGAGAACCTTGCCAAAACTCTGTCCAATTACACACTCAATTGTTACTCTGTCAGAACACGGACCTAGAGACTTTCCTGCACAGAACCTAGCCAAGTTTTCCTAACCCTAACCTTACCAATTTCTCCTAGATTCTTAGAGAAACCTCCCTCTCCCATAGATCTATTGTAGAGCAAGAGCTTGGAAGCAACCGAGTAAGTTTGGATTCTGCGCAGACGCGCTGAACGAGTAGCAGAAATCGTACAAGTGGGTAAACTGACTTATCCACTGTCTATGTGGTTGTATTTTAGATAATATATGATGTTAGGAGGTTTTATGTGACCATGACTATATATATGTTGTTGATATTTTTCTGGAACTGCTGGTGTTATCTGTGATTCGGTCAGAATTTAAGAAAGCTTTAGTTAGAAAGGGGCACATATCATGTTTTGAAAGTAACTTTATGCTGGGAATTTTATCTTGAAAAACTAATGTTACTTTTGAGTTCTACACGAAAAATTGAGTGGGGATGTCAAGTTTTGTGATTTTTGGAGTCCCCGATGAATTTCTCAGCAAACAGACAGAAAACGATGTTTTTGAGCAACAAGGGCAAAATGGGAATTTTGAGTTTTGGGACTGAAAAACTGGGTTGATTTTCAGAAAATATGGGTTTAGAACTATCAAAAATCTTGGGGCCAAGTCTTGATTCCATTGGGTTTTGAGAACTAAAATTCCAAAGAAAATAGGATTTTATGGGTGAAAAATAGCAGTTTTGGGAAAAAGGCTAAAATAGTAATTTCGTGAACTTAGGGTTGAAATATGAATTTTAAGTTTGGAAAATGATCTTAGAGCTATCAAAAACCTTGGGGTAAGGTCTTGGACCTCTCCGGTTTCTGATAACTAATTTTTGACAAAAAGCTGATGCATGCTTTGTGACTATTGGAATAATTGCTGGATATCTGTTTGTTAATGTTTAAGAAATGTTTAAGCATGAAATTATGTTCCTTATATGTGTTGAATTTGATGATGAAATTTATAGGGAGTATTCTTGAGATTGGATATGAGATATTAAACTGTGTTTATTATATGAATTGTTGCATTGAGATATTGAACTGTGCATGTAACAACCCGCTTTTTCCCTTAGCCAAGATTTCTTAAATTAAATAGGGGAACAAGCCCTCACACAAGGCTTTGGGTTAAAAGTGTCTGTAGACACAAGAATTCTGCTCGTTTTCTTAAAATTCTGCAGACACTAAAACGGATCCTTTTTATCCTCCAAGTGTAACAGCAGGTCTAAGGTATTTGTAAAATATATGGTTATGGAGGAAAGTTCACAAATAACTTAGATTAACCCAAATCCTATACAAGAAACATTAGTGGATCAACTTAAGTTAGTGTCTTCGGATACTCGTAAGCGGAACGCCGGAACAGCTAATGACCAAACATGATCAAACATGATCAACATTTGGTCCCAAAGGGAAGAAGCAATTCGGCTAGCCTTTGAAGGATTCACAGGGTGTCCACATGCACAAAAGGACAAAATTAACAACGTAAAGTCCTATAACCTTCCCTGGTGATTCATCCATATACATAAATTCGCCAAACGTTCTGTCACAAATTAACTTGATCTAATACATAAGCAAAAACAGCATATACATGAACATAAATCTTCTGTAACAAATTAACTTGATGGTCCACCACCACCATTCACAACAGCTTTACAATGACGACTATTGTGGCCAATTCCTCTGCACCGTGAGCAGTGTTGGGTTGGGCCTTGCTCAACCGAATCCATCTCATTCCTAATTCTGCTAGCCTTAGGTCGTCCTTTTTCTCTGCGTAATCTAGGGTCAGGCACCAATGTCAGATCAGGGGCTGGTGGCCACCACAGTCACACCAACCTTCTCGAAGGCTTAAAGTAAATTTTTTACCAATTTCTTGTGTTTGAGGGTTAAATGCCTCTTCAATAAGAAACTTAGTTGTGCGCCTATCAACTAAGGTGGCATGGTGAGAGCTTGCCTTGTCGATGTTTGGCCCCCAAATTGCATAGAAAGCATCAGTGTATTGTTGATTGTCAACGTAAAGCTTTTCTTTGGCATTGACTATTCTCTTCACAAAGTAATCTACCGATTTGAAATAGGTTATTTGAACAAGTGGTGTTATTGGTAGACGTCTGGCCCCTTTTAAAACTCCATAGATGCACTCTGATAGGTTGGTTGTTATATGACCAAACCTTTGACCGCCATCATCATATGCTAGACTCCATTTTTCTTTAGGAATTCGATTAATCCAGTTAGATACTTCCTCTGATTCAGTGAATTTATCCAATTTTGCATCAAATTTTGGTCGACAAGGTTCACGCCCTACAAAAATTACAGCACAGTTATTACCTACCTAGACCACATAGTTAGGGAAAGATGAAATGAAAGAAACAAGTTTATTACCTATGTGCTTCAGAGAGTTCTTCAATGATACGTTGTGAAATTTTCTGTTGAAATTACTCGGAATGTGACGTAGACAGTACACATGATACGCTTGAGGTGGTTGCCATCCAAGGTGCACATTATCAACTGCTATAATGATGCTCTTGTGCCGATCAGAAATGAAACATATACCTTGCTGTTGTGTGACATGTTGACGAATACAAGTTAAAAACTACTCCATGTCTCTTTTGTTTCCCCATCAACAATAGCAAATGCAAGGGGCAATGGCCTTTGGTTCTTGTCTTGTGTGGTTGCAACTAACAGTTTTTGTTTATACTTGCCATACAAATGAGACCCATCAACCTGGATAAATGGCTTGCAAAATTGAAATCCAAGCACACATGACTTGAAATCCCAAAACAATCGAACAAACTGGCACTTAGAGGAATCAACACGGTGATGCACCACATAGTCATCAATTTCCAACTACACCTGAGTGTCTGGCATAAAATGTTTCATGGCCTCTAGCCATCTAGGCAACTTCTCGTATGATTCCTCCCAATCACCAAATATCTCAATGCATGCTCGTTGTTTTGCCAACCAAGCCTTCCGATAGGACAAATTGTAATGAAATATATTTTTGATCCTCTCAAGTATCATGCATATCTCAACATCAGGTCTTGTTCTAACCATGCCTTGTATATACGTCTGGACCAACATAGATCGCAACTTCTTATGATCTGGTGTCATAGAAATGTTTACATAGGTATGAGGTCCATTGTACTGAGCGATTTTCCATTGATTACATCAGTTACTGTTAATTGCTCTAACTCTCTAATTGCAAGAAGCCCCAAATTGAGAACATTTAGCGGTTAGCCTTTGTGTATCAGAGTGGTCAACCTTATAATCTCGATGTCTTCTGATAAAATAATGATCCAAAGCTGATTTGACCGCATCTTTTGTTGGAAATTGCAATCCAACTAACAATTCTCCTTCTGAATTCCATACATCATACTCAACAACGCCGAAGCTATCAGATGGCTTATCAAATGCATCCCAATTAATCTCTGAAAAAAGAGGACATGGAGGCCTGAACATGTAACACCCTAGCTAACTGCATACGCTCGAGTCGTATGCAATGCTCACTAGGTTGTTGATCACTTGGTGGGAATACTTATGTCCTTCATTACTTTTCAAAAATATGAGATTAGGAAAATATGGATTGTTTTAACACTTTTCTATTTGTTACTTATTCATAAATTATGAGCCACGTGAGAATCAAGATATATGATACAAACGATAGAGCCTAAGCTTACGACAGTTAATTATTCATGGTCTAAATATTTACATCAGCAAGTACTTGGCCCATCACAGATAATTACAACAAACACAGAGTATAATAATTTACATATACAAGGTACACTTATCAAAATACATAACAGAATGTCTATGTAGTGCAAAGCTAAACTGGTTGGTCCTTAGGGTTTGGTCTTTCGCTAGCCTGTACTCGGTCCTTTACTGCTCCACGGGTGGCTCCTCATATGGCTCCTCATAGCCCTCGTCTGCTCCTGGAAGCATAAGCGAGTGGGGGTGAGAACGTTTTTCCTCAGTGGTTTACCTCAGCGTCGGGGTATTTCTTTAACTCACTTATGAACCAGGCCGCTCAGGAGATCTCTACGTTCACATGCATACTAACATCCTGCTAATTATTATCTTGGCCTAAAGTTGTGAATTACTTTATCTAAGTTACTAGGTGATGGGGGATCTAGTCTTTCTTATCGAGGTTCTCGTGCTTATTAACTACCTCGCGTATATACATAATCATCTCAAGCGTTCTCTTGACGGTACTTGTAACATCCCGATTTTTCCTTAGGGAAATAATCGTAATCATAAATATTTAATTAATTTTCTAATCATGATTAGGGAATTAATATGGGAAACTAATAGGTAGAATATCTCTAGGAAATAAGACGTGTCGCGGCACAAAATTCGGCAGACAACCGAACAGTTGTTATTCGCCGGCAAAATTTTCTGACGCGCAGAAGGTGTCTGTGAAAATAATCTCCCAGAGGAAAATTTACGAACACCTTTAAATATTAATGCCCTTAGGTAGGGGGAAATTAGGGGATCGTGACGGTATAAACGGAATATTTTTCGGACGACCGTGCGCAACGCACCGAGGCTGTGAGCGATAAAACACGAGCGAACCGGAATCGGGAGGAACTGGAATTTCAGCAGCTGAACTAAGAGAGAAGGGCTGCACGGTCTGATTGGGATTTGTCCCATCCCTTAAATCACACTTCACTAAATCCCATCACATGGCCATACCTATGCCCATGCTTTCTACTATTCATCACTTTTTCCAAATTCTAAAATTTAATTAATTTCCCTCACCCTCAGCCCTTAAAACTGAGACCTCACTCACCCAAAGCCAATCCTCTTCTTCACTCCCCTGACTCCTTGCTTTCTTCTCTCCACACGGTTTCTAAAAATTTCCTTCCATACCACCACACTTTGCCTATGGACTACACTTCCATAAACCCAGCAAAACCGTGCAAGAAACGAATGTTTCTTAAAGCTTTCCTTCATTTTTCTCTAAACACAGCCCTCAAGTCTCCTCATCTTTCTCCATTTTATTTCTTCTAAAAATCAAGAGGAACAACCTCTTCCCCCTCCACCTTGTTCGAAGCTCTTTACCTTGGAGAAAGGAGGAGTTCAAGCTTTGGAAGACAACAAGGCTTGTAGGACTTCACTCAAAGCTCTCCTCACCACCACCAAGTTTTCTACAGGTGGGTAACTATGCATAAATCACCTTCCTTGGTGATCTATATGTGGTTATGTTGAGCATGTGATATAATGCATTTGTTGTCAAAGATTTATTGAGAATAAATATTCTGTTACCTGTTGTTTGTATTTCATGTGTTTCATGATTTATGAATGTTCTTGTTGATGCTGTGTATCGCTGGGTTATGTGGGGCTTTGAGATGATTGTGAGAACACATGAGAAAATGAGAGAAAACCAGCCACAGAGATTAAGCGCCGAACGGGTTCCGTGGAGGATCCCTAGAGAGCAGAGAGGGTTACGTGAAGTTGCTGAGCGGTACCAGGAATGGTGCTGAGTGGGGTTCCGTGGGGGAACCTGGAGTGCTGAGTAGGTTATGTGAAGAGTGCTGAGCGAGCACCAAGAATGGTGCTGAGTGGGGTTCCGCGGAGGTCCCCTAGAGTTGTAGAAGAGATCTCCCCAAGCTATTGATTGGAGTCTAGAGTTGCTGAGTGAGCACCAGCAGTTTGCTGATGGGTTCCGCGGAGGATCCCTGGAGTGCAGTGCTGAGTGGGTTCCGCGTAGGGCCCCTAGAGTGCTGAGTGGGTTCCGCAGAGGATCCCTGGAGTGCAGTGCTGAGTGGGTTCCGCGGAGGATCCCTGGAATGTTGAGAGGGTTACGTGAAGAGTTCGGAGTGGTTTTCGCGGTGAAACACCCTAGCTAACTGTTTACCCGTACGTAGTAAACAAAGCTCACTAGGTTGTTTTCTACCTAGTCAGAATACCTTAGTCCATTGTCATCTTTTGAAAATAATTAATTACGAAAATAGGGACCAATTTTAAACTTTTCATTCATGTTGCATAATTACAAAATAGAGCCATGCGTCAGAAAGAATAATATATCAAAGCGTGTAAATGTAAGATAAATAACCATCCATAAACATCCACTATATACTCAGGTGGTCCGTCATACAAAGTCACATAGCTGTATATACAGTAATAAGTAAGCTACACATAATCTGTATATAAGCATCTAAGGTACATCATCTCAAAATACAAGATCCCAAAATACATGACATCAAAATACAAGGGCTACTGGAAGACTACTCAGTAGGCCCTTGGCAAAAATCCTGGTATCTATCTATCTCCAACTCGCGTCCTGTCATAGCCGCTCATGGCTCTGCTGGCGGCTCATCAGCATCCTCAAAACATGAATCATCATCAGTACCTGAAGTCAATAAGGTAGTGGGGGTGAAAACGGTAGGTTCTCAGTGGAATAACTTTAGTTCCTGAGTCTCGTTTCCATATTAGGTCGGACTTCAGGCTGCTCAGAGATTTCTAAGTGAACATGTATTTCTAAATATCCTACTGATTATTATCTGGCCGAGGTTCTGAACGGCTTTATCTATATTACTAGGTGATATGGGAACTACTCTTGCTTACTACGTTCTCGTGCTGATTAACCTTTCGTGAATAAACATAGCCGTCTCGAGCAAGTGTGCTCTTGACGGTACGGATATAACAGCAGAACTATANGTGGATGGCAGGGAAGGGGACGATGGTTGTTGTCGGTAGGTAGCTGGCAACGGATTCACAGAGATGAATCAAATATGATTATGCTGATAAGTGTTGTCAGTAGGTAGCTGCCAACGGATTCAAAAAAATGAATCAAATGAAGAAAAGAATATGAAAGTCTGAAAGCAAGAGAAAAGTATGAACGAATAAAGTATAAAAGAAAGTAAGAATTACAATATGTAATGTATGCCGGAATATATGTATGCTGGAATATATGTATGCTGGAATGTATGTATGCAATGTATGTAAAAATGTATATACGAAAGTATGATCAAGTGAGAAGATAAGTAAATATGAAGAAACTAAGTAAATATGATGTAAGTACCGTCAAGAGAACGCTCGAGACGGCTATGTATGTATAAGCGAAGGAAAGTAACAAGCACGAGAACTTAGTAAGAAAGACTAGTTTCCCCCTATCACCTGGTAATGTAGATAAAATTGTTCAGGACTTTAGGCCAGATCATAATCAGTAGGAATGTTAGTATGCATGTTCACTTAGAAACACCTGAGCGGCGGAATCATAATTGAGTAGAAAAATAAAGAACAACCCCCAAGGTTACCCACTGAGGACCTAAGGTTCTCACCTCCACTCCTTTATGATTCTAGGATGGCACGACATGTACGCCGAGACGGAGCCGGTATCGGAAGACATGCAGAAATATGGACATCAGAGGATTCTGAGGAAGCGACGGACAAAGACTTCTGTTTCAAGTTTTAGATTAGCTTAAGGGATTAGGTGCTCCCTTAGCTCATATGGAAATGTATTATGACTTGTATACTTGACTTTATAATTATGTATTATTATTTGATTGTGCAACTATGTGATGGACCGAATACTTGTATGTTTATGTATTTTCTTGTAAGATCCCTAACACTTCCACCATGTAGTTAATTATTGCTTAAGTCCATTGGGACTTTATCGTTTGTATAATTATATGCTATCTTAATCACGCACGACTTCTACTTTATAAAGTGATAACGCACACGAATGATTTTCAAAATGGTCCATATTTTCAAGTAAGAAATATTTGCCAAGCTAAAAGTAGGGGCTAGAAGTAACCCCACCAAAGCTGAAAACAACCTAGTGAGCTTTGTTTACTACGTACGGGTAAACAGTTAGCTAGGGTGTTTCATTTGGTATCAGAGCAGTTTGGTCCCATGGAGCCTGAGGACTGAGCTGCACTATGCTTTCGGGCATGATCACGGTGTATGTTTCTGCTGGATGGTATGTGTCGAGTTTATGTGTACTAGCTTTTTTGAGATTGATCACCTCAGAATTGTGCAGGTACCATCGACTCACAATGCCACCACGTAGAGATACTACACAGCGTACCTTGGATCCTGCAGATTTCGCAGATATTCTCAGGGGGATGGCACAAGCCACCGCTCAGACAGTAGCGATCACTGCTCAAAGGAATGCACCGCTAACGTAGCAAGAGATCGAAGCTCGGAAATATCGAGATTTCAGCAGAGCTAATCCCCCAGTGTTCGAGGGAATAATGGACCCGGCCTTGGTCCATGGCTGGATCAGGAAAATAGAGCAGATTTTCGAGGATGTCCCATGTACTGACCCTCAGAAGGTTAAGTTCACATCAAGGAAGCTAGAGGGAGCAGCCGGAGAATGGTGGGACATGACCAAGCCCCAGTTCGAACAAGATGGTGGTCAGGTTACTTGGAACCAGTTTAAGACGGTGTTTATGGATAAGTATTTTCCGCATGAGTTGCAAGATAGAAAGGAGGCAGAGTTTTTGGAGCTCAAGTAGGGAGCCATGACTGTTGCAGAGTATACAGCGAAGTTTGAGAGACTCTGCAGGTATTCGCAGACGTACAGGATCCACCCTGATGAAGATTGGAAGTGTGCGAAGTACCAGCGAGGGCTAAAGCCAGAGCTGAGGGTATTTCTGAACGTGTCTGGGGTACGAGATTATGCAACTCTTGTCAATACATGTTTGGCGCAGGAGGAGGCCAACAGAGATTTGGCCAAGGTTCGCAGCGAGAAGAATAAGAGGAGGATCGCTGAGCAAGGGAATGGCTCATAAGACCAGAAGGGTAGAAGGATTTGGCACCCCCAATACCAACCGGAGGGAAACTCCCAAGAGCGAGAGACTCATGACGAACCACACGGAGAAGGAAGCTACCCAACTCACCGGGAAGGCGGCCAGCTACACGCGGGAATTCGTCTGGCTAGAAGATAAACATGCTTCAAATGTGGAGGCGGTGATCACCTCGTCAAGCGATGCAGAATGGTAAAGGACAACAACTCACATTGCCAGAGGTGTGGCAAGGTACACCAAGGGAATTGTCGAGAAGGGAAACAGGTATGCTTCCAGTGCGGAGCGAATGGACACTATGCTAAACAATGTAAAATGACTCCACTCGCAGCCCAGCCGCCAGAGCGATACCTTACCTAAGGTACGTGAATAGTAAGGAGTAGGAACCTTAACTGCAAAGGAGGATACTTGAAAACTTTAGCGACGCAGAAATTTCGAGGATGAAATTTTTCTAAGGGGGGTAGAATGTAACATCCCGATTTTTCCTTAGGGAAATAATCGTAATCATAAATATTTAATTAATTTTCTAATCATGATTAGGGAATTAATATGGGAAACTAATAGGTAGAATATCCCTAGGAAATAAGACGTGTCGCGGCACGAAATTCGGCAGACAACCGAACAGTCGTTGTTCGCTGGCAAAATTTTCTGACGCGCAAAAGGTGTCTGTAAAAATAATCTCCCGGAGGAAAATTCACAAACACCTTTAAATATTAATGCCCTTAGATAGGGGGAAATTAGGGGATCGCGACGGTATAAACGGAATATTTTTCGGACGACCGTGCACGACGCACCGAGGCTGCGAGCGATAAAACACGAGCGAACCGGAACCGGGAGGAAATGGAATTTCAGCAGCTGAACTAAGAGAGAAGGGCTGCACGGTCTGATTGGGATTTGTCCCATCCCTTAAATCACACTTCACCAAATCCCATCACATGGCCATACCTATGCCTATGCTTTCTACTATTCATCACTTTTTCCAAATTCTAAAATTTAATTAATTTCCCTCACCCTCAGCCC
>QANU01073111.1:1793557-1928874 GCA_003254905.1 Nissolia schottii | reverse complement strand
AATAATAAATAAGTGTTGTCTATTCAAATTTTTTTATTAACCAAAGCTTAGAGGAGTTTGGCATCTGTTATCCTACTAAGATCCGAACACGTCTTTAATTTCTTTGAGCACTTAAGTGGTCCCTCACATTGGTAGCAAAATTGAAACCATGTTCTTTTGAGATATGAGTCCAAAGGCATGTAGTCACTTTTCTTTATTCTTCATTGGCCCTACCATGTCCAGACTAATGAGTGCAAATGTGTTTATGTTGAATTTCCTGCAAGATTCAATGAAAAGCACTTGATCTATTTTGTACATGCACGATCAAGCACTTACGTCAATGATAATTTATAGAATAGTTATGCTACATGTACACCCATATCTCATACACCATGTATACACCCGTATTAGAATATACTGACCCTCTAAAATAACCGCTTCATCCACTCTTTCTCTCACTCTTACCAACATGCGCGTGAACCCACATTCCTTATCTTCATTCTCTTTCTCAAAAAATTTCACTGTTCATTGCTCTTCGCTCTCTTCACCCTCTTCGTTCTTTTCGATCTCGTCGTTCTCTGCAATCTTATGCGCAAGATCTGGAATTTGTTAGAGAGATGAGTGATTGAAGATGTTGCTGCTTGTTATCATCTTTTAAATAAGAAAGAAAGAAGTTAAAAAAAAAACAAAGCATAATTGACAGGAGGAAGGAAAAGAACAATATATATATATGACCTATGCTTGTTCATTTTAAAGTCAAGATTTACTTTTATTTGAGTAAAATCACAGTGATGTAAACAAAACCTGTGACCTGTGGATAATATTTGCACATACGCCCATTTAATATTTGCACATATGCCCATTTAAAATTTGCACAATTCTACAATATATCAAATTCTACATTTTTATGCATTTGTGGCAAACACATAATGCTTATATTACACCATCTAATGTTTATTCATGGCAATATGTAAAAAAATTGTGTCAAAATTTTTGTAAAAAAGGTTGAGAATATGCCAAAATGCACATCCTCTTCCTCAACAAAGACAAAACATGTGACATGTGGATAATGTTTGCATATATGCTCATTTAATGTTTGCATTTATGCCCATTTAAAGTTTGCACAATTCTATAATACATCAAATTCTGCATTTTTATGCATTTGTGACAAACACATAATGTTTATATCACATCATCTAATGTTTATTCATGACACTATGTAAAAAATTGTGTCAAAATGTTTATAATATTAATGCATTAATTGTTGAAAGATTGAGAATGTGTCAAAATGCATATCCTCTTCCTCAACAAAGATAAAACCTGTGAACTATGGAAAATGTTTGCACATAAGTCCATATTTAATGTTTGCATATATGCCCATTTAAAGTTTGCACAATTCTACAATACATCAAATTCTACATTTTTATGCATTTGTGACAAACACATAATGCTTATATCACACCATCTAATGTTTATTCATGGCAATATGCAAAAAATTGTGTCAAAATTCATAATATTTATGCATTAATTGTTGAAAGGTTGAAAATGTGCCAAAATGCACATCCTCTTCCTCAACAAAGACAAAAGCTGTGACCTGTTGATAATGTTTGCACATACGCCCATTTAATGTTTGCACATATGCCTAGTTAAAGTTTGCACAATTCTACAATATATCAAATTCTGCATTTTTATGCATTTGTGACAAACACATAATGCTTATATCACACCATCTAATGTTTATTCATGGCAATATGCAAAAAATTGTGTCAAAATTCATAATATTTATGCATTAATTGTTGAAAGGTTGAAAATGTGCCAAAATGCACATCCTCTTCCTCAACAAAGACAAAACCTGTGACCTGTGGATAATGTTTGCACAGACGTCCATTTAATGTTTGCACATATGCCTAGTTAAAGTTTGCACAATTCTACAATACATCAAATTTTGCATTTTTATGCATTTGTGACAATTGACAAACACATAATGCTTATATCACACTATCTAATGTTTATTCATGGCAATATGTAAAAAATTGTATCAAAATATTTATAATATTTATGCATTAATTGTTGAAAGGTTGAGAATATGCCAAAATGCATATCCTCTTCCTCAACAAAGATAAAACCTGTGACCTGTAGATAATGTTTGCACATACGCCCATTTAATATTTGCACTTATGCCTATTTAAAGTTTGCACATTCAATTTTCTGTCATATGTGTGCTAGTAATGAATGAGTATTAGAACATATGAAGCTTCAGTACATTAGAATTTCACAGAGACGTCAAAGAACAAAACTCTCCATGGAAATCAAAGAAAAAAATCATGAAAACTATGATGATGATGATAAACATAATAGAAAATTGAATGACGATGATGAGATGATAATCAAAGAAAGGATGATGATCATGGTTATCAAACTCGAGAGTTTAGGTAAACTCGTGGAGCCTCCGTAAACTCAGATCGTAAAATCAGATCGTAAACTCGTACGAGTTTACCTATTATTAAAAAAATATTAAAAAATATTTTTAAAAATTATTATGCTACAAAAATATATTTAATAAAACTTGAAATTCATAAATATTTTTAACTTCATACAAAACACAAATAAATATGAAATATGTGAGTTCTAAATTGAATTCATACATAATATTCATTCCAAGTTCCCAACAAAACACAATAAAAGAAAGAAAATATAAAGTACTAACATACAATATAGTTCAAATAAAATAAAATCAAATCAAATACTCCCATCCCAATTTCAATTCTATAGTATTATGTTGCAAGGTAAAGGAAGCACCTAAAAGTGTGCAAAGTGAAACTGAAAACTAAATAGTGATACTGATGACCAAATCTAACCAAAGACCGTGCAATTAGGCCAAAGTTATGCAATTAGGCCAAAGTTATCCTGAAAACTATGCAATTAGGCCTCAAACTCAATCTAACCAAAGACCAAAGTTATGCTCCTACATGGTTCAGTTTTGGTTATTATAATAAGCAATGCATCAAATAGATTAATCAACAAGTCATCATTAGATACTAAAGGTGGGTTTGAAAATAATAAGCAATGCATCAAATAGATTAATCAATAAGTCATCATTAGAATCTAACTATAGGTGAAAAATGAGAAAAATTGTGTATGAACAGCAGAACAGAAAAATTAAAAAAATTACAGCAGAACAAAACAGCACGTTTCAAAAGCAGAACAGCAGAAAAATTACAGCAGAACAGCAGAAAAATTACAAATGAACAGCAAACAGCACGTTTCAACAACAGAACAACAAAACAGCACGTTTCAACATAACAGCAGAACAGAAAAATTACAAAAATTACAGCAGAAAAATTGTAACAGCAGAACAGGTTTCACGTTTCAGAGTTTCAGAATTTCATTATTCATACCTGGTGGCGTGGCGCGGCGGGGGGCGGTGAGTGCAAAAGCAACAAGGCGAACGACGCAGGTGCGGTGAGGGCAAAAGCAGCGGGGGGCGACGGCGAACGGCGAATGGTGAACGTGGTGATTGGTGAAAGTGGGGGGCGACGGCAACGGCGAATGGTGAAGCAGCAGCGGTGGCAGGAGCAGAACATGGTGATTGATGAGAGATTGATGACAGTGAGGCTGTGAGGAAGTGCGGTGAGGTCTATGGCAGTGAGGGCAACCCTAACCTAATCTTCAGAAAGCAAAACTGCGTCGTTTGGCAAGGCAAAACGAGCAGTTTTGCGCCCCCACCATGAAATCGTAAAATCGTGCTTAAAATCGCGATTTTGACCGATTTTACTCGATTTTACCCGATTTTACACAGAAACGAGTTTACCTTCGATTTAACTCGATTTTACAACCTAAACTCGTAAAATCGTACGATTTTACGAGTTAAATCTCAATTTTAATAACTATGATGATGATAATGATAATCAAAGAATGGATAATGATAATAGGAGGATGAGAGGATGGGAGAATGACAAAGGATGACAATGACGATGATGATGACGACGACGACAAACATAACAGAACAAGGATGAGAGGTTGAAGACGATGAGTGAAAACGATGACGAGAACGAGTTCGGGATTGGGGCGCGCGTTGTGTATAAATTATACGCTATACGTATAATTATCATTAATTGCGTATAAAACCGTATAAAAGAGTAGTGTATGTACGTGTGTATGGTTTATGGGTGTACATGAAACATTTTTCTTTATAGAATGATAATCTATATCCTTCATTTTGCGCATTAAAAATGAGTATGGAGATGGATTTTTATAAATATAAAATTGTGTAGGATTCGCGGTCCTTATTTGTTATTCAATTATCATAGACAACTTATCATAAATAAATAGGTGCAATACAACTCTTTGGAGAGATACAACTCTTTAAAGAGTTTCCATAAAAAAAATACCACTCTTCACAGTTTAACCACTATTACAAACCTTCAATCTCATCACTTCCTATAAATTTTGAAAATCTATCTCACACCAACCGTGATAACCATCGTTTACTTGGTGTCTGATCAATTTTCACAAATGTTTTCGTCAAATGGAGCCCCTTCATCATGTGTTTTATAGTAAACATTAGCTTATATAGCCCATCAGACCTACACTTAGAAGACGTTAAACCCATGTTAGAGTCAATCATTTATGGACTACCCCATTAACCCCTTTATGAAAATAACATAAAATAAATTTACTAATGTAAATCCATATAAGGTTTTTTTTCTCACATTTGTGTCTTTCTCCATAACTTTTACTGTTCATGCCCACTTTAATATACAAATAAGGTTACTCTACTAGCTATCACACCCTGGGAGCTGCAGTCAGAAATGGACCACAATGCACGGTCACGGTTCATGAGGTTGTACTACAAATATTATATAAAAATATTATTTGTATTCATTAATTATATATATATATATCGTTTTATTTATTACAAAAAAAAATCCAACCAATTCATTATCATATATTATTGGATAAATTCTCAATAAAATATAAATTCTATTGTAATCTCATTTAATAATAAATTAAAGTAAGTCAATAAAATATTTTACGTATAATAAATATAAATAATATTATTCTCTAATCAACGAGAACATTTTTTAATCATTATCAATGTAAGTCTACGGTAACCATATTCTTATCTGATAGTGCCAACAACATGCCAAGTATACGCAATACCCAAGCAAAAGTGGTGAACTATATGGTACGTGGTGTGCTCAAAGTTCATCTGTTCAGCCGAAAAACAATTTAGTATCTATGCAATTTTGGGTGATGGGTAAAACACAAAACAGCTATAGCAAAATGTTACCCATGATACTATGAAGGAGTTATGTCTACCATGGTTATTTGAATTTATTGATCATGAAATACCATCTTAATTATCTATTATTTGATGAGATATTAATAAAATTAAAATTTTATTTAATAGTAAATTTTATTTAATAGTAAATTTCATAATCACACATTTCTCATATTCATTTGCTTGCTATAGCGCCAGAACGGGCTTCTCAATTGTCCGTTTACCGCATGCAATAATGCAATCGTACGAACTACGAAGCTTCTCGAAACTTGATCCCTCATTGTACAGGTGAAAACTCGAATGATTGTTGACCTCTGATTCTGAAAAATCACGGAAAATGAATATGCAGTTAATTTTACTAACTATTGGGCATCCTTTTTGTATGAATTGCACACAGCCAGAAAAGTTAATGGCAGCAATTAGTGGTCACATCATTGTCCGTGATGCAAATTCTCAACTTTATTTTGCCATCCAACTAGGATAAACACTGTAGCTCAAATAATTGAAGCTCGCTTTTGGCACCTCTGGCTCGGGGTACTTAAACTAAATTCAAATATACGGTAGTACATGAAAAATTAACCCTACACGTGATCGAAAAAAGCAACCTAACAAATTATTAAATCTGAAATTACATCGATATTTAGACTATTCACACCAGAGTGTCAACAAAATTTAAGCACTCAGAGGAAGATAACATTAGAAATGACTGTAGACCCCACAGCGAACATCATGTAACGTGTCCGTAGTGCGGAGAAAATGGCATTTACGACTAACAGCTCATCCTTCCATTCAGCCAGATCCAATACACCATATAGATCTGGGGCCTGTGAAAAGAAAACTAAATTTCAAAAGGGCAATAAATGAACTATTTATTGACAAAATTAAGGGTTTAATAACAGCTTACAATCTCACTGCAAATGCGCAACAAATTACATTTAACTATGCTAATCCAGATATTCCTGAAAGCTCAACACATGGGATTTGCAAATGAACAGGGGAAAGATCCTCAAATAGAAAATGGCAGTGAATGGTCCTTGTTTATATGGAAAATGAAAATGACCGACACCCTTTCCAATATTAAATACAATTAGAAATAATATATCAAATAATTGGTCGGGCCAACATAAAGACAAAAGTGGTGTTATGGTATGAAAGTGTGATTCCTTGAATGCAGTGATGCCAATAATGGCGGCAGGGGTATGAGTGAAGCAACACCAAGATTTTCTGGTTTTGCATGTATTCCCAAGGTGACTTTCCATCTTTGTATATCTTGGAAGGTCTCATTTTCAACTTAGAGACACTGAGATTTAGTTTTTGATGGATTCATACGCATGCCAAAACAGAATCTGTCCTCAGCACACACCAAGCAAAAACAAAGGAACCAAAAGAGACTTAAAACTAGAAATATATGTATTATTATACATTAAGATTTGGACAAGCGATCTACAAGACCAAAATAGCTCAATAAAATTACAATGACAAGGCTAACTTCATGGTTCAATTCATTATGTTCATTCAGCTGTAGTTCTTCAAAATGGCAGGCTCTTGGAGGTTGAACTTGCAGTGAGTGAAGTAAAATGCTCGGATGGAACAAAATCTTGACGCAAATTGGCCCTCTTGACAATTTTCCTCATGTTGTTTTGCAAACTCTGCTGGACCAATTTCTTAACTGCTTTCTTCTCCTCACTCATCATATCATCCTCCTCCTCCAGATACTCTTTACCTCCTCCACCCGCCGACGCCGACGCCTTCGGAAAAGATGATGAAGTGCCACAAATAGGTGCAGAGACATTGGCACCCAAGTTTCCATTGTAGCTCCCAGAAACCTGCTTCCCTTTGCCTACCCTCAAACATTCCAATATCCTTGAGGCCCTTTTCTGTGACAATGGGGTTCCCAGAAGTGTCAGCTCAAGCAGTGATGATACAATCCCAGCCTCGATCATCGCCCGCCTGTCGCCGTAGGCCTTGTGCGCCATAACCATCAAAATGTATGATGCCTTCTCTTGGCATTCCGGCGAATCTGTCCAATCCAACACATCCACCAGAACAGGGATAGCATCCTTCACAGCACTGATAGCCTTTCTACCCTCGGGGGTTGACACCAAATTGCTCAGGATTGAGAGGATTCTCTCGCTCAATTCCATGTCTCCGATTGCGTTAACCAGAAACGAGACTAAATCGGTTTCCAAAACGAACGAAATGTTGGTTGGAAGGATTGAGAGATTGTACAGAGCTCTAAGAGCATCTTGCTTGGCTTGGGGGCTACATTTATAATCTAGATCCTGAAGGGTCCCAACTAGGAATGGAATTGCACCCGAGGATCCAATTATTGGTTTGTTCAAATCTAAAGCACTCAATCCAAGGAAATTAGCAACGATTGCTTCAGACACCGATGAATCCGGAGCTTCCGGAGATTCAATGAGCTTCAGCATCTTGTGAACAGCACCAACTTTGACAATAGCTGCTTTGTTTCTGTAACAAGCCACCCAAAGTCGCATCAAATTTCTCATTCATTGTTCATTAAAGAAAGATGAGGGAAAAAAGTTGCTAAATAAAAATCAGATATTAATGCAAACTCCAAATCAGGGCAGAAAATTACAAATGTACAAAACCACCAAATTATAGTAAGAAAAATAATCATAGTAATTAATGATACCGTGAACAGAAAATAGCATCAAACAATTGAAGGAAATTAGCGATTGAGAACAGAGAAAGAAGGAAAATTGAGAACTTACGCATCGTTCCCGATCCCGAGATTGAGCAACGCGTAGAGCGAAGCGATCTGAGAATGAACGTCTTCCGAATCCAGCATTCCAACGAGTGGAGGAATTGCTCCGAGCATCGCGAATGTTCCTCTCACTTCCGAGCCTTCCTTCGCCAGAGACCTCACTCTTGTCGCCGCCGTCCGGCGATTCGCCGAGTCCTCCCCCTGCAAATCCTTCACAACTACCTTGAGCTCCGCCACCGCCTTTTCCTTCTTCTTCGCCTCCGCCTCCGTCTCGCGCTCCGCCACGTTCAGCAGATCCGAGAGCTTCTCCGTCCTCTGCTCTTGCTGCTTCTCCCTGCGGCTACCGGAGGCCAGGCTCGCCGTCGTCGAGGCAGCCGCGGAGCTGAATCCTCCGTCGTCGTCGTGGCGGTGGTGGTAGCGGTGGCGAGAGGTGCCGCCGCAGCTGACGGCGTCGAGGACGATGCGGCTGAAGGAGGATGCGGAGAGGGAGTTCCAGAGGCGGAAGTGACCGCCACCACCGGCATTCTTGGTAGGGTGGCGGTGGTCGAGAGGGAGAGGTCCGACGTTGTTCCGGTGACACTTTGCCATTCTCCGGCAACCTACATTGCAGAGAAGAGCACCGTAGAGAGAAAAACGGAGAAAACAAAAGTTTTTTATTTCTTCTTAAAATAAATAAATTAATGGAAGGTTTATTCAGTGAGGAGCTGCTGCTTCTCTTTTTCAGAGTGCCAGCCAAAGAGTGAGAGTAACGCCTTTTTCTTTTGTGGGGGTCAAACGAGTGAGAGTAACGTTGAGTTCACGTTTCATGGCTATTTATAAATTTGTGACGTGCGTGTATGTGTGCGACTGAATTATGGAGCGAAAATAGGTTATGCCTCGTCATTATCAGTTCAAAAATGTTTATGAGCTGATGATATTCATTCAGGGGCACCGAGGGTGGTGGTGTTATTGATGTCAGCTTAATTTAGAATCCATCTTATCAAAGTTCATACGAATTAAGAAATCATTAAATTCTATAAAAACACAAATTATGTGTTTGACAGAATTGTCCTCTAAATTTTTCTCATTTCCTTTTCTTTTTGTTTCTATGAAGACATTAAAGAGAGTAACCCTTAATAAATAAAGGTAAAATAAAAAAAAAGTATATTAAGATTTTAAAATGATAAATATTTATGTATAAATTATTTTTTTACGTGGAGGAGAAAGTAACCTTAAGAAATCCATTTTAGGTCTACATTAGAACCTACGAAATCTGAGTGCGTGACCAGTGGAAGAAATAATTTGAATGTGGTCAATTGTAGCATCTACGACGTGATCCAAAATAGCAATGGATGACCCTAAGAAATTTATGCACAAGATAGACAAAATTAATGCGAATTTACTTGATGGTTTGTGTGTGTTAGTAAAGTAATACCCACCGAGGATCTAAAGTTAATGCAACGACTCTTACGAACTCAACCCATTGATTAAACTTCTCAGTAAACATCAAATTTTAAACATGCCTTGTAAACATCTATTAGTAAAATACTTAAAAGAAGTATTACGTTTTTGAATTAATTTATTTTATCTATTTTCTAAGTATGGATGTCTAAAAGGTTTTTAAGCATGTTGAACATACAAGTTTCAGATCAAACAATGTTGTGAACTTCATTTTGGCTGATGATGAATTGATGACCTTAATACAAAAGTCCTTGTACTAGGACCACCCAAAAGATAGAAATTATGTGAAATCATTGTCTGAATTCCTTCTAGTTTTTTGGGCCAATCAATACCTATTCTACGGAGAGTTTAGAGTGGACTCTAAAAGGCCACAATACCTAGTGATTGGCAACCATGGCATCAGCAACAGTGCTGTCCAGCTTCTTAATAAGCAATCTATTAAGGGAAGGACGGTCCTTGGCTGATGGATTCATTTCAGCATCAACAATGATTGAGTCCTCTTCTTTGAAATCTCCCCTTAGAACTCCCATGGCTATTTCATTTTCAACCAATTGTTGTATCACTCTCTTAACTGGCCTTGCCCCAAAGTTTGGATCAAAACCTAATACACCAAGAAGCTCAGCAGCTTCCTTTGTGTAATGAAGGTCAATTTTCTTCTGCTTGAGCCTGCCCTTCACTCGTTCCATCTGCGTACCGGGGTAAGAAAATGTGTATTAACATATATGTTGCATGAGAAGTTTATAAAGAAATATTGAAATGCAATGAGTTGATCAATTACCTGGAGCTCCACTATTTTGCTGATCTGTTTGGAATCCAGAGGCTGGAAAACAATATATTCATCAATGCGGTTCATGAACTCCGGCCGGAATGTTTGCCTAGCCAACTCAACAACTTGCCTCTTCATCTGCTCGTAAACTGCAATTTTGTCATCTTGCGTACTTCGAAGAGTATCGAGTATGTAATGTGAGCCAATGTTTGAAGTCATAATCACTACACAATTCGCGAAGCTAACAGTCCTTCCTTGAGAATCAGTAATCCTTCCATCATCCAACAACTGTAACAAGATGTTGAAGACATCATGATGAGCCTTCTCTATCTCATCAAATAGTACCACAGAGTAGGGTCTTCTCCGGACCACTTCCGTTAGTTGACCACCTTCTTCGTAACCAACATAACCAGGTGGGGCCCCAACTAAACGTGAAACCGCATGCTTCTCCATGTACTCACTCATATCAATTCTAACAAGGGCATTTTCTGTGTTAAACAAGTAACCAGCCAAAGCCTTGGCAAGCTCAGTTTTGCCAACACCAGTCGGACCCATGAACATGAAGCTCGCAATTGGCCGATTTGGGTCAGACAATCCGGCCCTTGAACGACGAATTGCATCCGCCACTGATTTCACAGCAATATCCTGACCAACCACCCTCTTATGAAGAACCTGTTCCAACAAGACCAGCTTTTCTCTCTCTGTTTGTTGGAGATTTGACAATGGTATACCAGTCCATTTGCTCACAATCTCGGTAATATCAAGGTCAGTGACCTCTTCTCGAAGCAAAGATTGACCAGACTTTCGGAAGTTAGAGAGGTTGTTTTCAGCTTCTTCTAACTGGCGCTGAAGGGACATCAAAGTTCCGTACTTAAGCTCAGCAGCACGGTTGAGGTCATAATCACGCTCAGCAGCTTCCATCTCTAGGTTGACTCTATCAATCTAACATATGCTTAAAACATGTAAGATAAATAATCTTTAAGGTGAAAAAAATCTGTTGTAATGGCATCAAACAGACTAAGCATTACCTCTTCTTTGATTGATCTTATCCGAGTCATTAGAACCTTTTCGCTGTCCCACTGTTCTGTTAATTCTTTTTGCTTCTGTTTAAGTAAACTCAAATCATTTTCAAGCTTACTTAATCTCTCTTTAGATGCCTTATCAGTGTCATTTTTCAGAGAGAGTTTTTCCATCTCCAGTTTTAAGACTGCCCTGTCTATCTCATCCAATTCTGTTGGCTTAGAGGTGATCTCCATCTTCAGCTTTGCGGCAGCTTCATCAACAAGATCAATGGCTGAAAGGGAAACATTAAATTACATATTGGAAGCAATAGATGTTTCAAAGCTGATGACCTCTAAAATAAATACAAAAACCAAAAGAATTTGAAGGTTTAGAGAGAGAGAGAGAGAGAGAGAGAGTTTTCTTTTCAAAAGGAAAATTTCACTCATTTCTAATTAGGACTAAAATTTTCCAAGATACTAATTTTGAAAATAAAATGGTATGATGAATCAACTGTTGTCAATTAAGTGCTATAGTCACAACTTACCTTTGTCAGGTAGGAAGCGTTCTGTTATATATCGATCTGCAAGAACTGCCGCTGAAACAAGTGCACTATCTGATATTTTGACACCATGATGCAACTCATAGCGTTCACGCAACCCACGAAGAATGGATATTGTATCTTCAACAGATGGTTGACAACAAAACACTTGTTGAAATCTACGCTCAAGTGCAGGATCCTTCTCAATGTATTTTCTATACTCATTCAATGTAGTTGCTCCTATACATCGAAGTTCACCTCGTCCAAGCATTGGCTTCAACAAGTTCCCAGCATCCATTGCACCACTTGTAGCGCCTGTTAGTAAACCAATGACCAAAAAACATATTACTAATTGGCTAAGTTGCAGAACAAAACTAGGGCGGATGCAAAGGAAAATGCCACTACAAGCTGGTTAAAATGAATCAAAATTCCACTGCAAGCAGGTTAAAAGTGAAAATGATCAAATAGGCATGCAAAAACTTACACAAATCTTGGTATTCAACCAATTAAAAGATCAGTTATATACAGTATGATTCATAACTAATTACTTGCTCTAGTTAGTATTATACTATTGTTTAACAGTTGCTTTGACTGAAGCAACCAATGAGTTCCCTAGTTATTGATTATAACCAAGAATAGATACCAAGCATTACTGATTTTCAAGGCTGACAAAAGAGGGTGCAGGGCACTAAATATTAAGATTATAAGTCTTGAGCAACAACAGCAAGGTACTAACCTGCACCAACAACAGTATGAATTTCATCAATAAACAAAATGATTTGTCCGTTTGATGCAGTAACTTCCTTAAGGACAGCTTTCAACCTTTCTTCAAAATCCCCACGATACTTGGCACCAGCAAGCAATGAACCCATATCAAGGGAGATCAACTACAAAGCCCCAAGAACAAAAGCGGAAGTTTAATGCCAAATTAAACAAAATACACTTCATACTTTTCAATGAAATTTCCATGTTAGAAAAATAGTTTGTGTTCCAGGACAATACAACACATCAACATGGTGATACAGTTGCTGCTTAATTAGAGCTTTTACACAACTCTTACACAAAACAACTGAATTCATGTGATACTATTAACTAATACCAAAGAGACAATAGGAGTTCAACCTTCCGGTTCATCAATGGTTCTGGAACATCTCCACGGACTATACGTTGAGCTAATCTGCAACACAATGAGAAATTACAATCAAATGATAGGAAACAACATGTAGAACAAAGGACCGTATAGGTCAGCATTAAAAATATAAGCCCATTACTCTGAATCAACACTACAGGTATTAGAAGTATTGCACTTTCTCAATATTGTTGGAACAAGCTGTCTTGTTTAAAAAGTACATGTCCAAAAACACGTTCAATGCTTATGACATATATGCACACACATGTACTGATCTCATTGCAATTAAACAAGATCAGGATATATGAAAAAAAATCAGTACATGTTTCGAGTTCAAGGTTTTTACTTGATTCAAGATCTTGACTAATTTTCATAAAGGCAGATGGCTATAAACTCATGTCAGAAAGTAGAACAGAGTACAAAAGGTCCATAGTAATCAAACCATCCTTTTCTGACAAAACAATGCACACTTTGGTCGATCAAAAAAGATAAATGTCATGCGAGGATCTNCAGCTTTCTCACAAAAAAGCAAAATCTCAAAATATAAAGTTGTACTTTGATCGGTCACTCTTTGACTTCCTCGAACAGCTTGTATTGCATCCTTCAAAGCCTTCTCGCTAAGCTGAAGATTCTTGAACAACTGTTGGCCAAACCTCCTATCCGAACTAAATGCTAGGAGAAAATGCTCCACAGATACATATTCGTCCCCCATTTCTTTCTTGTGCCTCCGAGCGTTGTCCAAGAGGGAGCCAAGATGTGATCCCACTACAGGGCCAGACGTGTCGCCTGTAACCTGCCAAATGAAACCAGCAGGTGAGCAACGAGAATTGTCCAAAATACCAAATAGAAATCCATCACCCGAAAGTCACACCTTAGGTTGCTGAGCTATGAAGTCATCAACAGCCTGTAGAACCGACGTGTTGTCCAATCCTGCCTTAGTAAATATCCTTCGAGCCAAGCCATCCTTTTGCTCCAACAGCGCCTTCATTAAGTGCTCAGTTTCCACCACTTGCTGTTTACTCACTCTTGCCGCATCAACAGCACCAATGATACCCCCCCATGCCATTTCTGTAAATTCTGTCTGGGCTATCTGATTAAATATAGATAACGCATTAGTTAACTGAATTTTTTTAAAATCTACTCTTCAAGTTGCTAGCGCTAAACTCTTCATCCTTACAATCGTTTTTCAGTTATAAGCAACAAACTCTTTATAGTATTCTAATAATCCACATCTTTACGTAATTTCAACAGCATTCCCCAAAACTGAACTTTCACGTTCATCCATGGACTCACATTTGAAATCATAAATTGATCAAAGGTCGCATTAAGAAAAATACACTGTGAATTGATAATTGATTAAAATTAAGGGGGAATCGGAGAGACCTGAGAACTTGCTGCAGAACATAATGATGGATTAGAGGCGTGGAACCTGCGAGTGAAAGAGTGGGAGACGAAATTGGCGGACGCCACACTGGTGGATGTGGCGGTCCGAGGCTGAAGAAGGGAATGAGTTCTAGAAGGTTCTGTAGCAGAGACATGAGTGATCGGGGCAGAGCAAAAACGAGAGAGCGGGTTGCGAGAGATCCTAGAAGTGGTTACTACCGTGAGAAGGGGTTTGGTTAGTTTTGGAGTTCTTCTAGTTGCCATCTACTAGGAGCTCAGGTATTGTTATTGTTGGGTTGAGATGCGAATTAATATACGGTGTGTGAGTGAGGGTATTGTTTGGTTCTTGCAAAAAAATTGAGAGAAAAATGCTTGCTGCGAACTAATATACCGAGTGAAAGAGAGGGGGGGGGGGTGTTCGGATGTTGCAATAAATTTTGAGAGAAAAATGCTTCTGGAAGCTTGGGGAAGGGATAATGGAACCTTGTAGACGACTATCGCAAGCTTCAACCTTTTATTTTTTGGTAAATTCAATCTTTCTTTTAATAAATGAAGTAATTATTTGGAAATTAATTTTAATGTATTTACACTGTCACTTGCTAGCAAGACCTCATGTTAAAATAGAAAATATTTAAATTAGTTCTAACATTTTTAATTTAATATCAATCTATTCTTGACAAAAATTTTCACGTTAATTTAATTTTAAAACATTAAAATTTGACATCAAATTAATTTCACGCCATCAAATTTAATATTAAAAAAATTAAAAAAATAAGAAAAAGACCTGTGTGACCCTCCCTTTTCCCTTTCAAACTTTGTATTACAATGTCCTTGTTTTTAAAATTTATTACTAAAATACTATTGTTTTAAAATATATTGTAAAATTGCACCGGTTTTGGACAAAGGCGTGGCATCAAACTGGTTGGCATTTTTGGCTTGAAATCGCCAACTCTTTTGGTATTTTCGGGTTGAAATTGTCAACTTTCTTAACGTTTTCGGCTTGAAATCACCAACTGTCTTGGCATTTTTATCTTGAAATCGCTAACTCTATTGGCGTTTTTGGCTGTTGATGTGGCAATTAATGACTAACAAGACATTTTAGTCTATGTTGTCATGTTAAGCCATTAACTAGTGACGTGACAGTTAAATTTACCACGTGACAAAGGTTTGAGAGAGGGGGAGGAGAGAAACAGGTGATGACGCGTGGGTGAGGTCGCCTTGCTAACAATGGCAGCTCACAGAGCTATAGTGAAGAAGAAGAATAAGAAGACAACAAGGGTACGATGAGAGCAACATAAGATAGGAGTGATGCGAATTTCACATACTAGCAAGTGCACTAGTCCGTACAAGTAATAAGAGTGAATATTAAAACACGGGTTGTTGAACCCACGAGGATAATATTACACTAGATTTTAATTAACAAACAACTCAATTAAATTGATTGGAAGAGTTTTGGAAAAAAATATATAAAAAGGAAAAATAACAATTAAATAGAATGTGGAAAAGGTTATGGAGATGGATACTACGGCAATTGACTTCACCTACTCTAGACTCAAACATGTCCATAGACAAACACACAATTATCCCAAAACCATTATTCAATTATTAATCTAATGAACTAATAGTTGGGGTTTTTATCCTGATCACAAACCTCTCTTGAGATCGAACGATTATCTTTAACTAGAGTGACTGTCCAATCTCTTTGCGTAACCTAATCTATTAAAAGCATGAATGATTTGTGAATTCCCCAGACATGACGACATAGGTTGTGCTAGCTCATCTCAGATTGTCGTTCAACCTACGCTTTTTATAACAGAGCGCTCTTGCATTCCTTTTCTCAAATTCATGCAAGACAATAATTCTGTCAATTAATGACTAGTTAATCAAAAGCATTAAGAACAACTCATAGAAACTTAATTAACATCAATATAAAAATTGAATAACAAAAAGGTTTTATGATAACATCATCAAACAAACGGTTACACCAATGCCCTAGTAGGGACTTAGTTCATAATGGAAGATGAAGAAAAGAAAATGAAACCAGAAAATAAGGATTCCATGGAGAGACAACGGCAGAGACTTGACTTGGGGACAAATTGGAATCTCTCCCTCATCGTGTCACACCCTGAAGTCTTTGTCTTCGCACCTGGGAGCTCTCCTAGGATTGCCTTCGCTCTTGGAAAAATGAAGAATCCCTATTTTTTCTAAACGTGTTTTAAGTTTGTATTTATTGCCCGCAGTCCAAAATTACGAAAAGGGGTTTATGATTTTTCTGGTTTTTCTACAGATTTTTGCTGCAGTAGTCAAGTAGTGCAAGCAGTACTCGAGTTGTGCTCTTAAAAATTCAGTTTTGGAGCTTTTGCCACTGCACTACTCAAGTAGTGCTTATTGATTTGCATTGTGATGGTAAAAATGCAATAACTTTTGTTATAAAAGTCCGAATGAAGCAATTTAAGTATCCAATTAAAGCTAAGAAGATATTCAACTTTGTAGTTAGAGCCAATTTGAAAATCATCCATCTTCAAGGTGAAATCCCAATAACAAAGTAAGATGGAAACCATTTCAACACATTAAAGTAGTCATTTTTACTTAATCTTCTCCCTGAGGTCCTTATTCTTGAAAACTAGTGATCAAACACCTAAAACTATCCTAAAATGCATGAAATGATCTTAAAACTATATGCAAAAACTAAGCAAAGAAAGCAACAATTGGGTTAAACGTGTCACATAACCTGCCATGTGACTAAGTTAATTGTTAGCAGTTAATGGTTTAACATGATAAAAGGGACTAAAACCTTACAAGAAAAATTATGAACGACAATTTTTAGCAAAAAAATTATGAGAAGTAAAACACAAAATTCAAAATTTATGACGAACTAAAAACATATTTAACGCAAAAGGTAGAGGGTAAATTACATTGACTTTTCTTGAGGTTTAATGAAATTACAGTCAGCACCCCTCTATTTGACTGTCTTATACTAACCTCAACAGTTAATTGCCATGTTAGCAATTAACTGCCACATAAGCAATCGAAAATGCTAAGAGTTGGTTAGGCGAGTCTTACGTGCAACACGTTTTGACAAGGACATTATAGTAATAAAAGATGTGCAATAATTTAAAACCAATGCTTTCATTAAACCTTGTAGTTGGAGCCGATTCGAAAATTGTCTATCTTCAAGGTGAAATCCTAGTAACAAAGTAAGATTAAAGCCATTTCAGCACTTTAAATTAGTCATTTTTACTCAACCTTCTCCCTAAGGTTCTTATTCCTGAAAACTAGAGATCAAACACCTAAAATTATCCTAAAATGCATGAAATGATTTCAAAACTATATGCAAAAACTAAGCAAAGAAAGTAAAAATTGGGTTAAACAACAATTATGAGGGATGATTTTTAGCAAAAAAAATTATGAGAGGTAAAACACAAAATTCAAAATTTTTGATGAACTATAAACATATTTAACTAAAAGGTAAATGGTAAATTACGTTGACTTTTCTTGATGTTTAATGAAATTATACTCACCACCCATCTATTTGACTGTCTCACACTAACCTCAACAGTTAAATGCCTCATAAGCAGTCAAAACTCAAAAATGCCAAGAGAGTTGGTTTGGCAAGTCTAACGTGCAATATGTTTTGACAGGGACATTATAGTAATAAAAGATGTGCAATAATTTTAAATCAATGCTTTCATTAAACTTTGTAGTTGGAGGCGATTCGAAAATCGTCCATCTTCAAGAATAAATCCTAGTAGTAAAGTAAGATTGAAAACATTTCAGCACTTTAAAATAGTCATTTTTACTCAATCTTCTCCATGAGGTCTTTATTCCTAAAAACTAGTGGTCAAACACCTAAAACTATCCTAAAATGTATGAAATGAATTTAAAAATATGTGCAAAAACTAAGTAATTAAAGAAAGCAACAATTGGGTTAAGCAACAATTTTTAGCAAAAAAAATTATTAGAGGTAAAACAAAAAATTCAAAATTTATGACAAACTTAAAACATATTTAACTCAAAAGGTAAATGATAAATTACGATGACTTTTCTTGAGTTTTAATAAAATTACACCGAATCTTACATGTAATATGTTTTGTCAAGGACATTATAGTAATAAAAGACGTGAATAATTTAAAACCAATTATACTAATAAAAGATGTGCAATAACTTTTTTTTAGGTTGTCTGCCCGATATCCAAGGCTTAACCTTGACTAACCCGGGTCGACCCGGGTCGCGCACCTGGTTATGGCGGGTGAGTCTCTCAGCAGAGATAACTGGGTAGACAAGATCTCGAACTCAGGACCTTGCTTAAGTAATATCAAGCCGCTTACTACTTGGATCAATCCCCGTTGGTAGATGTGCAATAACTTAAAACCAATGGTTACTAAACGGGTGCTCTAACCAACTAAGCTATGACAGCAATTGATAATAATATGCGGTTTATGTATTTTGATAATAATTTTTCGATTTCTCCTCCAGTTTTCCTTGTCATTTGTGCAACACTAGAACTCTCCAAAAGGGCTATTTTGTAATTATAATGGGCTACTGCGACACATTGAGAACTCAAATCTTTATGAGTTTTTTTCTCCTTCACATAAAGAATTAAAGATGAAGTATGCATGTATTAGCAAAAAAACAGTGAGCCATTTCTTACTTTATATCATTCTTTAGCTATTGTCCTCAGGAATAAGGAGTAAAGTCGCACAGGCTAAAGTACTGTGAAGAAAAGCCAAAGCCTTTAACTATTCCTAATCATTTTTGTCCTAAATGTACAGTCATGTCACTTTGTGATATGGAATCCATGTAATAATAATATGCTATATGCAAAATTTGTCTCTTAAAATATTTGATTGTTTTTCATTTTTCAATTATTACATCTTAGGCATTGTTTATAAAATGAGATCAATGTTCTGTACTCTATTAAATATAAGGAGGCTAGTTAATTGATTGTAGCTAGAAAATTTTAGATGCTCTCAAAACAACAAAATTGTTTTGCACCTCATACGAAAAAACTAAAAAAGACAGAAATCATAATGCTCAGAAATAAAATAGAATCATTTTCATGGATTTGGGAAAGGAGGATGTGTGTATGTTACCTCATGGAGAGTGGGAGCTCGCAGAGATGCAACGAGAGATAAGAGAAAGAGGAGCGAAATAGTGAGGAGGAAGAGGGAGTGAGTGAAGGGTATTTTTGGTTTTTCTCATTTTATGTAGAAGATCATAAAAATTGACTCGCAAATTCAACTCAAATAAATTTGATTTACTTTGAAACAAAATGAAAGAATTAAATGTGTCATTTTAATTTTATGCTATTTTTATGTTCTAAAGCAAATAATTGAATTCCAAGACCTGTCAGAGAGGCTCTTTATGAATCTGCCTTTGTTTATTTTTCAACTTCCTCACATGCAAAGTATCTCGTTCAAAGATTTATAATAAAAGAATCATACTTTTCATTACTTTTATTGCTGGTCGCCTTGTTTGGAATATTAACATCCAATAAATATTGTTTAATTTCCAATAATATTGTTTAATTTCCAATGATATTGTTTAATATCGTGGTGATTAGTTTCATAAAGAAAAAAGTAAAAAAGAAAACCCATGATTAACAGTGACACCAAGCACACATTTTATAAGGATTTTTGGTATGCTAGATAGGATAAGGACCAAAAAGATAATATTAGATATGAATATGATAAGAATTGATAAAATAAATGTAGATAGAATAATACCTAATTAAATTTAAATATAGTATTTGATATGACATAGGATAATGGTTGATAGCATAAGTATGTTTTTTTTAATTGTTATTAATATTATTATTTTATTGTTATAATTATTATTATCAATGTTATTATTATTTTGATTAATATTATTACTATTATTATTTCTTATTCATTATATTTTTATCAAGTCTAATTTTACAAATAGGCTAAATTAATTTATCTATTAAAATGATGGATAAAGAGTCTTTACTAAATTAACTTATTTAATCTACTATGTGCATCAAATACTAAATAAAGCAAAAGTTGATTGGATAAGCTTATCTAATTCAACCTAATATTACATGTCAAACATGCCATAATATGTTATACTCATCTGGTATTGGCATATTTCACATATATTTTCAACTATAATATGTGACTCTTTCCGTCGTATATAATATTATATGAAGTATAATTACAAATTTAAAACACTACAGTAAATATAGTTGTTTCCCTTTGTAGAGTTGTTCTTTTAGTTATTATTATACATTAATAATGTTACGGACTGGGCCTTGAAGGCCCATTCCACGAAGCATCCACCTTTGGCCCACTACGCAGCCGAACTAGAGGACGCGAGAGACTGAGGAACGACACAGTAAAGCCAGCACAACCCAAGTCGGCCCCAAACGACTTAACTACCATCACGCCCCGAGATGGACTCCCCCCAGTGAACATCACGCCACGATCCCCAGAGACAGAATAGTAAAGATATCCGCGGACTGAGGAAATCTCAGGTATCATCCAGGTATTTATATAAGGTCAACACGCCAGGTATGCTCTCAGTCTCAACACCCCCACTTTTCAACAAACATCTCGAACATTTTCTGACTTAGGTATCGGAGTCCTTGCAGGTACCCACCCCGGCCAACCAGCACTCTCCGCGGAGCTCCAGGATCCGAATCTTATCCCTCTGGTTCAAATAACTTGAATAAAAAGTATATATCCATTTACATATTTTGTTGGTAAATGTATCCATTTAAATTAAATATGTTGATATATTATATTATTAATTTTTTTTATAATTACACTAGAGAATATGTATTGGTAAAAAAAATCTTAGTTAATAACATGTTCAGAAATGATGGGAATCAACCCAAAGTTCTTAAATGAAAGTCAAAACTATTTAAATACCAGCATACCAGACAGCCAAATCCTTCAAATGCACTCTATATATTCAGATTCAGATTAACTGACTAGACGTGCAAAGCACTTTTGTGTTTATATACATTTGCTTACATTAGTTGACAACGCATGCGTGGATACAAGGGTATTGAATGTGTGTTTGGATTTTCCATCATTATCGATAGAATTGCTTGGGTCATAATTGATTTATGTTCGAAATTCTCATTTGAATAGCATGGATTATAATCACTTTTAGATATATATAAATAAAATAAAAGACATAAATTTTGTATTGCTTTGCTTATTTATTTTAGTAATCACTTATGTATGAGTAAAAATTATGTATACTGTATGATTAGGGTTGAATTACAAAAATTATTTTTGTGTGGGTCAATTTAAAAGTCAAATTTTTTTAATTCAAATTTTGAAAAAAAAAATAATTGATGTGTGATTTGACATTCTAATCGAATTCTGCTATTTCGATTTTAGACTGACATGACTGACATTTCTAACCCCCATGGCTGACATGATTTGACATTCTAAAGTCGGATTCAATTATTCCAATTTTTGAAAAGAAAATAATTAATTATACTAAGTTTTTCTCTATAAATACTTAGACTCATTCATTTGCTATTCGTCCAAAACTAAAACGAAATTTCTCCCATTCACTCTCATTTCTTCTTGTTATTCATTCGTGTCTCCTTTTTGTTTGGGAGACTATGTAAAAAAGATGTGTAGAGAAATTGTAAAGAGAGTGAGACGAAAAAATGAGTAGAGAAAGTTTTTTGCTTTTGTTTACTATAATGGTTCAATGGCAAAGTCTAATAATGAAGGTGTGGAATTTATATTAGGTTATGATCTAGAATTAGTTGTTAGTTGACCATTTATGTCATTTGCGGATCTACATGATGTGCTTTATTTTCATTTTCAAAAGAGAGTGGAGAAAATCATATATAAATCTCCACAATCTTTCTATAATGGATTGATTAAGTATGTGTCTGTAGCAATATCCAACAACGTGCAAATGCAACAAATGTTTGCCTTACACGAGAGTTAGAAGGCATATATTTCTGGTATTGATTTCCTTATCGACTTTGTAGTCGCTCCTAGTGTAGATTGCAATAGATTTCGTAATGTTGATCAAGTTGGTCGAAGTTCATATCCAACCAACCAACAATCTGATAAACCTGGAGCGTTAGGTGATGACCTGTTTGAAGATGACGATGAGAGTTGGAACGAAAATGAAAGTGACAATGTAACACCCCTACTTTTAGTCTACGTTATAGTCGTAACATTGATTATAGGGTTGTTATCTGCCTTGGTCGGGTTACTTTTAGCCCCTACTTTTAGCTTTGCAAATATTTCTTATTCGAAAATATAGACCATTTTGAAACTTTTTTCTCTTCCTTATTAATTCATAAAGTATGAGCCGTGCATGTGCAAGGAGTCATATACATATACAAGCGATGACTAGTCGAGGGGATTGTCATACAGATCATTTGACATTGCAATATATACATATATACAATTACTGTTGCCAAGTGGCTTCAAATACACGAGGGGGGTGAATTGGGTATGTAGGTTAATTTTAAAATCTTTGCTTTGATGCCAATAAACCACCAAGAATTAATACAAATTATCAATGAATAAAGATAGAAGTAATATTGAGCATAAACAAATTAAGGAGTTAAGGGATAGAGAAGATGCAAACTCAATTATCCTGGTTCAACCACCCTTGTGATCTACCTCCAGTCCCCAAGCAATCCGCTCAAGATTTTTCCACTATTCTTCAAGCTTAACTTAGGTGCTTGACAACCTTTACAAGATGAGCACTCTACTTGAGCCTCAAATAATTTCCCTTAGGGGTACCACCCTAATCACTTGAGAGGGATACCTCACCCTCTTTACAAGAAAATGATTTGTGTTTGATTTGAAACTCTCTTGAAGAGTAGATAATACAATTTGAAGGTCTATAGGTGTGTGTGTGTGTATGAAACTCTCTCTTTTCTCTAGAAGATGGCTCAAAGAATGTAATTAATGAAGTAGAGAATGTTAGATGTTATGGAATTGATGTTCAACCTTCTCTTGATGAGTTTGGTAAGTATTTATTAAGCCCAAAGTGATCCTAGCCGTTGTGCATTTAATGCATCTGAAGTCAGCAACCAGAACTAGCCGTTTTTGACCTCAGTACTCGATCCATTCGAATGTCTCACCTAATATAGCCGTTGGGCATTAAATGCGCCTGAGTCATTAGAATGGATCTGAGTCAGCCATTCGAATGTCTTTTGATGTACTGGATCACCGAAGGTGTCAAACCCTAGACATTCGAATATGCCATTCGGATTACCTTTGTTCATGAGTCATTCGAATGTCTTGTTCATCAGACATTCGAATGGATCTAGGCAAGTTATTCGAATGTCTCTAGGGTTTTGTCCAAACTCATTCTTTTTCTTCTTTTGCTTGATTCTTTGATTCTGTTTGAAATAGTCTTTAAGGCATGAATCAATATTTCTTTCTAAGAGCCATCTAGAAGAGCTTAAGGTAAGAGTTGGATATACATCACCTTTAACACATTTCCTAAGTCCTAAAACTAGATCTTTTTGAGCTTCTTGGACATTTGGAAACTTGCTTCATTTGTCTTCATCAAACATCCTTCATGAGCATTCACAATCACATGGTCTATAACACAATTTCACATTTGAGTAATAATACATAATTGCATATAATGCACAGAATCGCTAATGGCCTATATAGGCCATATAACTGTTACACAACCCAAACAATACTCGCAGTCTTGCGTGGTAAAGGGTAGCTCCTGCTGTTCCTTGGGAATCCTCCAACTTAGAGACCTCAAGCCATTCTGCCTTACGTCATCCTGTGACGCCTCGTCCTCTTAGGTGCGCTGGTCGTACCCATCTGGAATCATAAAGGAGTGGGGGTGAGAACGTTGCGTTCTCAGTGGGAATCTAGAGTCTTATCAATCGTTTCATTACTCAGTTATGATCCAGGCCACTTAGGAGGTTTCTACGTTTCATGCATACTAAACTCCTACTGATTATTATCGTTTGCCTAAGTCTTGAGTAACTTTATCTAGTTTACTAGGTGACTGGGAATCTCTAATCTTTTTATTATCTATGGATTCGTGCTTATTAACTTTATTCGCTTGATCTACAACGTTTACATAGGTCGTCTCGAGCGTTCTCTTGACGGTACTTGCATACTATATAGACTTACATATATTCATACATCGCATGCTCATACATCACATATCTTATGCATGGGGGGGTCTGGGATTTTCTTATGCTTCCGGTCAAACTAGGGGGCCGGGGTCGTTTCCTTCTTGATACCTCTTGTCCTTCCATCTTTGTAACCCTGGCCTTCTAGTTACAACATGCTTCTAACTTCCATATTGATGACGACCAGCGCTCTAACCTGGGTGGTTGCGAACCACCAATGAAAACTAGGGTCATTATTGACCATTAATAAGAATAACCATCCACCTAGTGGGATGGCGAGGGGCTATCCCTTCTGACGCAACCAGGCGTGGACTCATGCTTTCCTTGGCCTGCCCTCGTGACATGACCAGGAACTTACTTTCACTCTCTGGCAGGCCCTTGTGACGCTGCCAGGAGTGTTTTGCTTAACATTCTTTTGGACTTTGTGACGTCACGTCTTCAAACATTCATCTTTTCTTTATTTCTTTCTTTTCTTTTCATCATAAAACAGGTCTTAAATCTGCATTCATATCATTGAGCAATCTGTCTTACTGGACTGGTGAGGGGGCTTGTCTATAGATGTGCCAAGAGAGGGGATAGCCTTAATCATATAATTATGTACTTTCTTTAAGGTGTACCGTACCCTCTGTGGTCGGAACCTTCTTAAGATATCATTGTTCCCTAGGGTTCAATTATGCTCTTTAAACGTTAGGTGATAAGTTTCTAGTTATCTGCTGTTGTCCTAAACCCCTGACGGCGACCGGGTCCTCATGATGCTTGCTTTCATAAGTAAAAATAAGTTGATGGTTATTTCCATACACAATCTTTAGGGTTTTAGTGCTTGTTGGAACATGTAGAAAAGCTAAAATCTCAAGTTCTTCATTGGTCATTTGAATGACCATTACTGTTCATTCTAATGACTTGAAAATTTGGCTCCAGGTTTGTAAATTTGAGTGGTCATTCGAATGACCATGGCTAGGTCATTTGAATGACCTGTTACAAATGCTCTAGGGTGAGTAAATTGCTGGGTCATTCGAATGACAATGCTAGGTCACTCGAATGACCTTGCCTTAAACTCACCCGTATCGTTGTTTCTTGCATATTTCACGTATTTACTCTACTGAAGCTTTATTTACACTTCCCCTATGTTCCAAGAAGTACAGTTGTGCTTTTCTAACATCAAAGCTACTCGAAATCATCTTCACAACATCATCTCTATATTTTCCACATAACATTTCCTAAGTTACTTTCTCAAATAGTAGCCCATAAAATAACATAAAAAATCTACATAGACAGTGGGTCTAGGGTTACCCACCTCCAAAGCGCATTTAGAGACGGTGAAAGTGGTGAAAAAATACTTCCCTGCTCATTGGTGTGATCCTGCTATTTTTCCTGAGTCTAGCAGCATAACAATAGTGCACGAACGGAGCCGATTTGGAAACTTAACAGATAAAAAATGAAATGGAATTGCATCTATGGGGGGACTTTTATAGAGGCAGAGAGGCGATNTGAAAGCCGTAAAGTAGGTATGTATATATAAATATTTAATTTGAACGACAAAAGCGCATAGAAGCTTTCAACGAGCTTGGCATGGTTGTGACAAAATCAAAGCCGTGTCAAGATCCGAGAAAGTGGTTAAAAAGGCTTTCATCACCATTGTGTAAGATATTTTTATTATTTTATTATTATTATATTATATTTTATTATTATTATTATATATTTTACCGTCCTTATCCCTGCAACTTCGTTTGCAGAGGATAGGTTTGGAATATAATTAGGCGGCTTGATATAATTTTGATCATGTTTGATCACGTTTGGTCGTTAATCGCTCCTGTACGGATATCCTAAAAATATTCCGAATACATAGCCGCGATATACTAATTTTCCTGGTCAAGATGGTATGTCAGGTTAAGGTATTCGTGAACCTATTTTCGTAAGAGTATGTTTTATGGATACCTTTGGCACCTGACGAAATTCCTATATTGACCAAAAATCGATCCGAATCTCACGAAATTTTCTGGAGCTTTCGAAACCATTATTTTGACTGGTATTTTGGATAAGTAAACTTTTATAATAGAATTTTCAATCTAAATAACCGTCTTGAGTACCTTTTAATTACGTGAAATCTGAAACACCCTAGCTAGCTAGTCCACGCTTAAGTTGCAAACCTGCCAACTAGGTTGTTGTCTCTTTTGGTTGGGATAATACTTAGTCCCGCTTATGAGTTTAAGAATATAGTTACCTAGAAATATGGACCAAATTTCAACTTTTCTTTAGACGTATTATAGTATAAAATATGAGTCTGGTTCTTGACAGAACATATATTATGAGTGGTAACGTAGCTTACTTAACTAATATTAATTAGGTATATTCAACATCCATAGCAACCAAAGGTCCATGCCATATATTCACAAATAGTTACACATGTAATATCATAAATGTTACGTACAATTACATAATAATACAAACATATAGCCTACTGACTAAGGACTAGTGTGATAACTCTATCGTAGCTCTAACTTCCCTACTCCTCTGTCCATCTACTTTAGTGCTGCCTATCCTTGTATTGTTCGCACTGCTCTGACGTCCTCTGCATTCTCGTTGTACTCGCCTAGAACCATAAAGGAGTGGGAGATGAGAACATTGCGTTCTCAGTGGGAAACCTTAATCGTCGTAACTCATTTCATACTCAATTATGATTCTGCCACTCAGGAGTCTCTAGGTGTAACAGTTATACTATAGTCCTACTAATTATTAATATCCATACTAAGCCTGAGCAACTTTATCTAAGTTACTAGGTGATCAGGGAATCTATTCTTCATTATCTGCATCTGTCTGCAAATCTATTTCCTAACTCAACAACATCATACGATTCATATAGCTATACTACTACATCAAAATCCTCATCATACAATTCACATACACTAATGCATCATCATCATCATCATCTTTGGAAATTCATTTTACTCCTGTGGTATAAGGCAAGCCTTAGTAACGGTTCCGCCCTCGTTCCTTGTAGCTGCGGTCACACCGCTACAACCACACATTATAGCTCACATTGTGGCGGCCAGGTCGCACTAAACCTGAAGGGTTTCACCTGCAGTGTCTTGACCCCGTAATTCTCACCAACCACGACCGAGGTGACCATCAAACGGATGGCGTGGGGGTCGGACCTACGACTCGACCGGAACTAAGACCTTCCCCAAAAGCCGAGCCCTCGGCCCTTCTAGAGGGGGTTTTTCCCATCATCATCATCATCATCATCATCATCATAGGCACAATTCATAAATAAAAATCACAATTCATCATCATAAAGCAGTTATATCCATTCATCATCTTAAAGCAACAATTGTAACTCATATCATCATTTTCATCATAGCTATTGAAAGGTCATCACCTTACATCCTAACCTGCAACACTGCATACTCATAAGCATCTAACATTCCTCATATTGGCAAGCATCATTTTATAATTTCTACCTTATACTCCTCCTAGTCTAAATCATTTAACATACATAACATCATATAACTCATAAGCATAGCCCTATTATTTCTTGAGTAATTACCGTTCAAAATCTCATATCATCATTTTCGTCATTTATCGCCAACCTCTAACATGTATTACCTCATATTAACATGACATTTAACATATAACATATCACCTAATTTTAGGCTCAACATCCTCATAAACATAAACCAACCTAATTCTAACAATTATTCTAATAGATCACCAGACCTGCAGAAACTTCCAGATTCAAGTATAATCGATAGAAATCTTCAAGATCGTCATTTAGCCATTAAAATCTAACATATTCTAACACCAAACATAGCACAACCATCATCATAAGCAATTTCATGTCTCATAATCATTTCTAATTCTCAAGAATATTATCAAGCAATTAAACCTAATATAGTCTATCACAAAACATATCACAAACATCTTAGAACCACATAGACAGTGATTAGAACGGTTTACCCACTTTTCAGGGGTTCAGAAAACTGCGAGAAAAGACTCTCGCGAACCTTGAGGCGATCGTGCTATTTTTTCTGAATCCAACGGCGTAACCGCAGAGCGCACGAACGGAACAGAAATAAATTTAGCAGTATAGGAAATATGAATTTGGGGTGCTGCTCCTGGCCTTCGAAGGCCTTATATGTATTATGTATATATAGATAACTTGAGGCGGTGATGCTATGCCGCCTCAGTTGATATTAATTATTATTTTATTATATATTAATATAATACTATTATATTATTATATTATTATTATATATAAATATCTTAGTTAAAGGATAACTTTTAATGTTTTTTGTCCCGTTCCAATCACGTTTGATCGCGTTTTATCCCTAATTGTTACTGTACGGATGCTCTAAAAATATTTTGGACATACCGTTATGATCTACTAATTTTTCTTATTACTTATTTAATTTTATTTGAGCATTCTGAAACTTATTTTCATATTAGTGTATTTTATGGACTCCCTTTAGTCATAATTAAATCTTAATAGTAACCGAAAATTGATTCGGACCTCACAAGACTCTGCGAAATCGTCCAATTACTACTTTCAGCTAATATTTTAGGGATCAAAGTTAATAATTAAATTTTTCAATCTTATTAATTTATTCTTATTTATTTATTTTGCAAAATCTTCGTAAGGGAAAAAATCGGGATGTTACATTCCACCCCCCTTAGAAAAATTCCGTCCTCGAAATTTCTAGATCCGAGTCTTTTCAAACACTTTCTCTTATTGCGGGGTTAAATTCACCTGCTTTGCACTTAAAATCTCCTTTTGTCATTATATCGAACTCCTCATGTTTTTTTGAGCTATACCTCAAAATGTTCTCATGCTTGTTACGCTTATCACAAGTTTCGTTGTGAATTATATTTTCTTTATTTCCTGAACTGGGGTTCCCTACCATCTTGCATTTCTTGGTGAAACATCTGCACTGTCTGTATTTCCCAAGCTCTCGGTCTTTGTTTAACATACATTTAAAGGTTTGTTGGTAGAGTTACGTAGGTCACTTTTCTCTTAGTGTCGTCTAAAGGTCCTGTTCCTTTGCCTAAATTAAATCCAGATTTTCGTTTGGTCTTCCGTTCCTGATTTAGACTGGGAAAAATCGTCTTCTCCTTTCTTCCTATGCAACCATTTCTAAAATTGTCACCCTTTCTCCTAAGTCACTTATCGTATTTGACACTTGTCGTCTCACGTAACCATCCCAATACTCCTCCTGCCCTTTGAATATCGGTAGGCATAACTTTAAACCTTCCTAGATCCTTTGCCTAAATTTTTAACATACCTACATAACTCATCCAATTTTCTTTATAGTACCGCTTCTATCCAGCTTTCCAACGTCCCAATAGTTATTGCAACGTCCCTTATTGCTTATCGGGGTTACGTTATTCGAGCCTAATTCTTTCTGGTAGGGTTTTGAAGTTGGTTTCCGTATGGGAATGAGTTCTAAGGTTGTACTCGGTCTTAGTCGTTGCGAAACATAGATTAGAAGAGATTAGTCTTTTACAAAACTTAGAATAGTTCCTTATGGTGGCTACCTTCTGTTTGTTCTAAATCTCCACAAGAGTCATTCTAACGTTCGTTACTATTCCTCAGGGTTCCGTCATTTTGGTGTATTGCCTCTGATTATAGCAATATAATTTGTTTCTTAGGTGGAAACGAGTTTTAGGTTTTTGCTTGATATTTGGGTATTACGGAGATTAGATTCGAAGGGGTCACTTCCCTTTGAGACCTTGAGGAAGATCTGTGCAATCCGCTACCTTCTGTTATTCGTAGGGTTCATATGATTCAATTCCCAGCAAGTTTCCTTATCTGCTTCTCATTCGTTGTCATTTTATCTTTTGTTTTAAGTTATTTGTTCCAAAACTAACTTTACAAACCGATCACCATATTGTTTAATTAATAGAACTCAAGAATGGCTATTTATCACAACTCCCAAAGGACGACAACCCATCTGTTGTACTGTAATTGAATCTCCTGAGGATTTGAAAGCAAAACAGTAGATAAGATAAAAACAATAGAAAGAGTGTAAAAAGCTTTCAACACAGGGCATAACTACTCAAAGTTCATGACAGAACAACTCCAAGATATAATGCAAAAGACCAGAACGTTACAGGTGAAAAAGAAAACAACATTTTTAAATATGCACTCTTTTAATGTGTACAACTGTAATCATGCTTTAAAAAATGCGTAGCTAACTTGATTTTTGAGATCAAATGAGGTGTTCAATTGCAAGGAGACATTGTTAAGGAAAAAGCATAAATTTGACTTCAGAGGAAGGTTTGTGAATATGGTGATCTTTAGAGGTTCAAATACCCATGATGTCATGCAATGGAATGTTGCAACAATGCGATACTGGATTGAAATGTTTATGTTGACTAAGTTTACACCATGGTTGAACTATGTAAGGTTTACGAGAAAGAGTTTAGGTTGTTGGTAACGAATCAATGTGGCCATTGTATAATGGTCCGTTAATTTTTCCTGATCTTAACAAAAGGCATAACCATCTAGGTCGGCCCAAATCTACTCAATACCACAATAAAATGGATTCGAGGGAGTTTTGAAGGCCGAAATGATGTACTAATTGTCAGAGCTCTGATCATAATAGTAGCCAGTGTCCTTTTAGTGGAGCGGGCCCAAGTCAGCATCCATAATGACCATAATTGAATATCTTTGTATTTTAGTTTTTGAATGTGTAATGAGACACGATCATTACAATATAATATAAAATATTTTAACATGAAAAATTATTAGCTACATAATATAATATACTTCAACTTTATAAAACATTACAATATTACTTTTCATTGACAATATATAGCTACATCCTAGCCCCGATTCGTGTTTATTGGAGGAGGCGTCCATTTGTTCGGCGCATGGATTACCTCATTCGTGTGCAATTCCTCCATGGCGATTGTATAATGAAGAAGTAAACACCAGTTGCATCACATTTGAGTTAGCTTGACAACTACTTTCCCTATTGCCATGCCGTCCCATAATGCTTCAGAGTCCTCTTACGAAAGCATTTGCTCTATGTCCCCCTCTACCACTGGTGTTCACTGGATCACCAGTACCACTGATGTTCACGACATCTGTTTCATGGCACCATTTACCATCCAACGGTGATTGATTTAGGTCGAAGTCCCTTTCTTTGTTGTCAATAGTTGAGGACTGCCTACAAAAGGCAACATGGAATTGGAAACCTGTGTTGCTAGGCTTGTCAACGGACAATCTTCTTGAAGATTGGGCACCAGCATGAGAAGAAGATCCAACATGGAATGAGCTTCTGTGTGGTTCCACATCTGGACTGGTAATGGGTTCGCCATTGATTTGAAAGCCAAACAAGATCGTGACGTCTTCTAACGTGACTGCACACTCTCCATGCGGTAAATGGAATGTGTGGGTCTCCTGTCTCCACCGCTTCACAAGTGCACTAACAAGCGCCAGTTTCTTACGAGGACAGTTGACCATAGATGCGTAAAATAGCCCCACATGTAATAAACGCGGGATTATAAGATCAATAGGCAACTCAATTCGCCCAGTTCTAGGTCGCAAAACTTTGTGCTTTTCCTGCAAGAAAAAAATAAATTACAAAGTAAATAAATAAATTTAAAAAATGAAATAATAATAATAATATCAAATTTTCATTAATAATAATTAATATTATTATATTATTAAGATATTAACAATATTTTCATAATAATAATAATAGTAATAATAATAATATCAATTGTTTTTCATTAATAGTAATGATAATAATAACTTTTTTTGTTAATAATTATAATAATATTAACTATTTTAATTATTAATAATATTAACAATAATATAAATAATTATTATTTATTACTATAACCATAATAATAATAATACAACGGTAATAATAATAATACAACCATAATAATAATAATAATAATAATAATAATAATAATAATAATAATAATAATAATAATAATAATAATAATAATAATAATAATAATAATAATAATAATAATAATAATAATAATAATAATAATAATAATAATAATAATAATAATAATAATAATAATATTATTAATAACAATAATGACAGTTGAGTACAACGACAATTTATTAATATTCTCTTTTTGTTAATAATTAATATTTATTAGTATAACCGTACCATCATCCACAATAATAATAATAATAATCAACAATACATACAGGACAATGACATTTTATAATAATAATAATAATAATAATAATAATAATAATAATAATAATAATAATAATAATCAACGTAACAACACAACACAATAATAGTAGTAATACGGTTGTACTAATAATAATAATAATCAACGTAAAAACACAACACATCAGTAGTAGGACGACTACTACTACTACTAATAATAATAATATTAGCATATTATTTAAGACATACATAAGATCTTCATAATCAGGCATGTGTAGAGCATATTATTTGTTTCACTTTGCATTATAAATTAATTCAAAAATTAAATTTATAACAATATAACACATAAAAAATATTTACCCTTCTAGCAACAATTGCCTCAAATATGAAGAGAAGAATCCATTGTTTTATCTAGTGCTATCATTTTAATATTTTTTTGTGTATAACTATAACTAAAAAAATTTCTTTCGTTGATAAGATTTTTTTTTCTCTCGTTGATAACTATCAAGTCTCTGGATCTTCCTCTTCGTCCCAACCCCCCTCTATTTATACTACTTCGTTTATAAAGTTTCAAAGGCATGTTACACTAATGGAAAGTAATATTCACAATGGTCCTGCATTCTTTAATTGTTATCCTAACTTTTCAATGAATTTAGGTAATGAATATACTTCTAAAGCAATAAAGTTATATATCAAAACTCCTCTTAATATTGTAAATGACGCATCTGGTCCAATCCAAATTATGTTTAGAATTTATTATAAGGTTATAAGAATAGATTATAACTATTACGAATAATTTATGTTAATGATCGTAAATGATTTGATTTGATTGATTTGATTTAATTATAATCTTTTAAATATTTGATTGATTGTAATTTGTCTTTTGGTCGTTGGGTTTTCAGCGCTCACCCTCCATTGTAATGAACAACCCTCATAATACCGTTATTTCTTGTTCTCTGTATTTTCTCCGTAGTCTTTGTTGTGTCCCTTTACTAGTGTTAATCAAGATGTTTAACAATAACTATAGAGCCTTAAGATCCTCTAACAAAAATGAAACCATGGTTGTAGAGGCTAACATTTCAAAATCTTTAGTTCAAACCCCTAAAAGACTTAGGCATGAAGAGATAATTAACAACATATGAGAAGAATGGACATTTGAAGATGCTATAGAAGAGGCAAAATTTTACAATACTCAAATTAGAGAAATAATAGAAGAGGGTTCAACAGTAAGGTTAAAAATGAATAGATCATCATCCGTAAAGATTAATACTCCATAGAGTATTAACTCCATCAGAGAATCTGCTAGATTTTCTGTGGATCATTCAGAAATAAGAGGATTAGAGCATCCGACTCCTCTGGTAACTAAACTAGTTTATCAAGACTCTAATTTCGAGTCTCTCCAATATTCTCCTACCACTACTCAAATGTTAAATATGTTAACTCGAGAGACCCCATTTCAAATAGATAAAGAATGGATAAAACAAGACTTTTTGTCATCTTACAATTCAGATAAAGTAGATTTGTTCTTCAAAAGTTTTTCAAAAGAAGAAAGAGAAAATTTTAGAAAGATATTTTATCAATACTTGAAAGAACATGAGATAAATTTATATTTTTTTATTAATTTGAACAATATTGTTTAATAAAATTAATAAAGTTTCCGTTTATAGGATTAAAAGAGTTAATTAATAATAATATTAATAATTATTATTTATTAGTATAACCGCATCATCATCATCATCAACAACAACAATAATAATAATTAACAATACATACAAGACAATGACTTTTTATAACAGTAGTAATAATAATAATAATAATCAACGTAACAACACAACACATCAGTAGTAGTGCTACTAATAATATAATAATAATAATAATATCAGCATATTATTTAAGACACATTTTTTATACATAAGATCTTCATAATAAGATGAATGTAGAGCATACTATGTGTTTTACTTTGCATCATAAATTAATTCAAAAAATAAATTTATAACAATATAACACATAAAAAATATTTACCCTTCCAGCAACAATTGCCTTCTCAAATATGAAGAGAAGAATCCATTGTTTTATCTAGTGCTACCATTTTAATATTTTTTTTGTGTATAACTATCACTAAAAAAATTTCTCTCGTTGATAAGAATTTTTTTCTCTCGTTGATAACTATCAAGTCTTTGCATCTTTCTCTTCATCCCAACCCCCCTCTATTTATACTACTTCGTTCATAAAGTTTCAAAGGCATGTTACACTACTGTTGCACCCGTGATAGCACTCGTGGAAGACAATTTCTGATGCATCACAAGTAGGAAAATAGTTGTTTGACTTTAGGGGGTCACATCACATCAGGCGCGTGTCGGCCACACGCTGGACCCTAAATTACTTTTTTTTTTCCAGAAGTCGGAAAAGAGGAATCTGGCTTCAGATCCTCTTTTTTCTAATGAAATTGGAAAAGAAGGATCTGATTTCTGAATTTTTCGCCCATACAAAAATAAAATTTAATGAATACCCCTAGTCTTGCAAAATTGATGAAAAGGAGCCATATGATGACAAATATCCCTTTTCCATCATTATCGATAGAATTGCATGTGTCATAATTGATTTATGTTTGGAATTCTCATTTGAATAACATGGGTTAAAATTATTTTTAGATATATAAATAAAATAAAAGACAAAAAATTTATATTACTTTGCTTATTTATGTTAGTATTTTTAATGTATATCTACTAACCAAAATTAGCAAACCAGTTTAGACTTAGACCAATAATTAAATATAATTTTGCCACAAAAATGGATGCTCTAAAATTTTTCACATTAGTTATCTCAGATCATTTTACTAAAGTGAGTAAGGCTCCATTAAAATTGCTCACGCCTCTTCATTCTTGCCATATTTCTAGCTTTTCTACTCCAATTTTTATTTTGTAATACTTGAAGCAAATCAAGCTATCAAAACCATGTATGAGGCAAATTCAATTCAAATATAAAATATAACAAATAGTAGCAAAAAACACTTATGGCCACCAACGCATAAAACATGACAAAAACCACATAAATTTTGTAAAAGACAAAGAAAATAGAGAACCTAAAATTGCTCCTAAACCCCACGGCCTGTCCACCTTAACAAATAGCCACCAACAACCACCATGACATATAATAAGATAAATGGTGGCAAAATATTACATGATAAATCAGACCAAATAAGAAATTTAAACCACATGCCCATTTACAAAAAAATACGCGAAATAGTCAAAAGAGTAATCCAAAAAATACAGGGTCCTCAACATAAACAGAACAGAGCCACCCCACAAACCCAACAACATCCTATAGCAGCAAACCAGAGCACAAATAAAAAATATCAACACCCAGTAGCCTAAAAATTGTAGAACCTACACATGTGTAATGTGAAGGAACCATAATGCAAGAGCTTTGACCAAAGCTTCAACAAGTTGGAGAGTCTCACACAAAAACACTATCAAACGTGAAGATAGATGAGTTACGAATCTCAATATATGAGAAAAGGAAATAAAGGAAAAGGGCAATAAATTGAAGGGTAGAAAACGAAAGTTATTTTTGAACAAAAATCAATTCTCCGAGAAGTGATTTATCTCTTCAGTGAGGAATTGATTATGAGCTATGGAATTGGGGTAAATTTATTATGAGCATGGGAACCAAACAAGATGGGATTTGGGGGACATCGATTTTGAACGTGAGGAATTGATTCCAGGGCATTCTACTAGAAATCCAAACACATACTATGGTAGGTTGTGATTCTTGTTTTAGACCTAGAAATTATAAAGATAATAAGATATCACGTATTTTTTGTGTCTTTTATTTTTAAAAATATAAAAACTAATTTAAAATCATCTCTGAGACATGTTTAATGTGTGCCATTTTTTTTAAATGCATAAATTGATTTTAAAATTATTCCAAAACAAAAATAATTTTAAGTATTTTTGTCTTTTTTTTTTCATTTTTCATTGTAGGATGTGGTTTTGTCATTTGATATCATGCATCAAACCGAAGGCTATATAGAATGGTTAATTGTAATAATTATTATAATTTAATTAAATATTTTAAAAGTTAAGGTGTCTATTTATCATTAAATAAGAGTTTAAGAAGCGTAAATATTTTTTTCCTACAATTTTATAAACCCACAATGGAACTCAGACCTGAAAGACACCACAATCCTAAGCTGAGGGCAGCATTTCTTCTCTCCGTGGCCACGGTACAAAATAATTACATGTTAATTAAGTATTTAATATAAGTTGTTATGGTTTTGACTAAAGTGTCCATGTAATAGATAAACATTTGTGTAATTATAAAATATATTTAATGTATATTTTATTAATATTATTAATTATTAATTTTAAACATTTTATATATTTTTAAATATTTTAAATTAAAATTAATGGTTAATAATATATATGGCTTTGTATTAGACATACTCTGGGAACACACAAATATTTTTCTTCACCTTATATATTCTCAATCATGCTATATTGTCGTTTAGTCAAACCTTTTCGATGGCATGGCAAAGGCAGTTATGAAATGGATTTGGCGTTCCCACTGCAGGACCTAGTTGAAGGATTGAACTTGCCTGCCATTTTGGACCTTATATATTGATGAATATGATGTCGATTGTAGTTATTGTAGCTCTCTCTCTCTCTCTCTCTCTCTTGAAGTGTTATTGTAGCTATCTTGTTTCTTTCATATTCGTAAATATAATAGCGTCTTAAGTTGATTATATTTAATTCAAATTGCATCATTATGCGCTAATACTTGGTCTTTGATGTAGACCCAATGTTTTATTATAGAGACTTTGTTAAGCAAATATTATTAGGAGCTACAAATATTCATAGTTCAATTGCTGCTAGTCTGTTGCTCCAACCCAGATAGTTATCAAATATCACAAGATCAGGACTGCGAGTTACAAATGTTTAGTTAATTGATGTGTATTTATTTTCTTTAAGCACACTTTTAAACTTGAGTACCCTACAAAAAAAATTGTTGAAAGTACTTTTTTTTTCTTCAACTTAATACTAGTAAATTAGCTTCTGTTTTGGTGTAGGTGTTGCAATAGCTTAGCTTGATTAGAAACAAATTAATTACTAGAAACTAATAAGTTTGAGATATTGGTGATTTATTTTAGAAAGAAATACTTACCAATGACTTCAAAAATATAATTACTTTTAGGACCGTGGCAATTAATGGGTACACTTACATTATAATTTGAATTAAACAAAACTGTTGTGAAGTGTCAAACATAAAATCAGAACATAAATATAAAATTAACATAAATTTAAAGTAATCAAACTAAATAAACATTAGATCAATTTAAAATAAATCAGAGATATGATAATATTCCTAACACCCTCCCTCAAGCTGCTCCTAGAGTTTAGCAGAGGTGGTCGGGTGAACCAGAAGCAATAACAGAGAATATTGTACGGAAACAAGAGTTTACAAGTAGCCTAAGCTCTAAAGCAACGAAAGGGAAAAAAGATGGCTCGGGTGCCATGACTCTGATACCATGTGAAGTCCCATGATTGATCAGTAAAAAATAAACAAGGAACAAGAAATATAACTCAGATAAAATATATTGTATTATTGAGGGTTATTATTTGATACAATGAAAAGTGTCTATAAATAAGCTAAGAAACATAATCAGAACATAAATATAAAATCAACATAAATTGAAAGTAATCAAACTAAATAAACATTAGATCAATTAAAATAAATCAGAGATATGATAATATTCTTAACAGAGTTTTATCTACAAAATAGTATACTTTCTAAATTTATGGTTAAATTGTGTTTTAACATATTTTCAAATGTCAACCTGTAATTCAAATTAAAGTGAAGAAATATTACATTTACAAATATAATCTTAAATATACAAGATGTTTGACAAGTAGTAAGTTAGTTTAGTATTTATAAGGATGTTACCAACGTGGGTTGGTCCAAGTGGTAAGCGGCATGGTATCGCTTAAGCAAGATCCCGAGTTCGAGACCTTGTGTACGCAGTTATTCCCACTGGGAGACTCACCGCCATAGCCAGGTGTGCTAAGCCTTGGATACCGGGCAGACAACCTAAAAAAAAAGTATTTATAAGGATGAAGACAGACATTTAATTTCTCAAAAGAGCATTTGTTGAGAAGTAAAGTAATTATTAGTGTTCTATTTTTTAAAATTACTAGAGCAATATTTTTCATAATTTTATTTATCAAAACAATATAATATTAGAGATCAAGTTGATAAAAAGTGATTAAATATGGATAATCCTATGTTATAAATTATTTGAAGGTATTTTCCTACAATAATTGTTTAAAATAGTAAACTGATACTTTTAAAATAGATTAAACATGAAGTTTAGTTTAATTCGACTATATTTTTTATTAATAGATTAATAGATAACTAAAAAAGTTTAAAACAAAATGAATTATAGCAAGTACATAAGGTTTAATTTTTTGTACACCTAGAAAATGTTTTGCACAATAAAGAGCATTCAGGAAAAAAAAAGTTACAAATGAAACTATGAATTATATGCTTCCAAGAGCAAAATCAGACTCAGATATCCAAAATCGGTTATTGGCCAAAGTTTGGAAGATGAAATTCTAAATTAGGGGCAATAATGCAAGTATATTTAAATTAAAAATAAACTATATTAAATTGCAAAGCGTATCAATCATCAATCCAGATTTCTGCATCAGAAAAATCATCAATCCAGAATTCCATGTCTAAAATATATTTATTGCATATATAAGAAAAAATCTATATTATATTATTGGAGAAAAAAGAAGGTCGGTGTGATTTTGAGGCTTAGGACAGATGTTAACGACTACCATTATATTGTCGCATCGCGAATTGCCCTATCCAAGCTGTAAACGACACCTCCCGTGCAGTTGTTGGCAGCCAAAACGACCCCACCCCCCTCTCAACACAAAGCCCCCAGTACTTATCAGGTCTCAACCCCTCTCCCTCACGCTCCTCCAATCCCCCAATCCTCCTCCTCCTCCTCCTCCTCCGTTGACCCCGAAACCTCCGATTCAACCTTCCAGATCCGCGAACCTAAACCTTCGTTTTCAACACTTCAAGGTTAGATTCCTCACTCTCCCCCAAAAAACTACTCGTTCTAGGGTTCATGCTTCAACCCTAGTTCATACTTCACTTCCGAGCTCTTATGAACTACTACTTGTACCCTAACGGATCTTTTTTTGCGCTTTGTTATGTTTCAGATCTAGTTGAATCTCCACCAAAAATCGCCGATTCGCCGCTCTATTTACTGAAATCCCCTTCAGGTTTTTGCGATTCCCTCTGTTCTTCTGTTAATTTGTTCATTTCTGCCTGATTTGTTAGGGTTTGAGATCTGAACGGTTTCGGCGTTGTTTTTGCTTGCAGATCTGGGTTTGGTTCCGGTTTTCGTTCTTGTGCGTGGTTTTGTTCGTCGGAGATGTCGATTTTGCCGAAAGAGGATTCGGTTCAAATCAGGGAGGTATGGAACGATAACTTGGAGGAGGAGTTCGCGCTGATCCGCGAAATCGTTGACGAATATAATTATGTCGCCATGGATACCGAGTTCCCTGGCGTGGTTCTTCGACCCGTGGGGAACTTCAAGCACATCAACGATTATAACTACCAGACCCTCAAGGACAACGTTGACATGTTGAAGCTGATCCAGTTAGGCCTCACTTTCTCCGACGAGAACGGGAACCTCCCTACCTGCGGCACCGACAGATCCTGCATCTGGCAATTCAACTTCCGGGAGTTCAACATCAGCGAGGACATCTTCGCGAGCGACTCGATCGAGTTGCTGCGCCAATGCGGGATCGATTTCAAGAAGAACAGCGAGAAAGGGATCGACGTGAAGCGGTTCGGCGAGCTCCTCATGTCGTCGGGGGTGGTGTTGAACGAAGGCATGAGCTGGGTGACGTTCCACAGCGGCTACGATTTCGGCTACCTCATCAAGCTTCTGACGTGCCGGAGCTTGCCGGAGACGCAGGCCGGGTTCTTTGAACTAATCAAGACGTATTTCCCAATGCTTTATGATATCAAGCACTTGATGAAGTTCTGCAACAGCCTGCACGGAGGTTTGAACAAGCTCGCGGAGTTGTTGGAAGTTGAGAGGGTTGGCGTTTGCCATCAAGCTGGGTCGGATAGCTTGCTCACTGCGGGTACATTTAGGAAGTTGAGGGATACATTCTTCAATGGGTCTACTGAGAAATATGCAGGTGTCTTGTATGGTTTAGGGGTTGAGAAGACAGACTAATTGAGAAACAAGAAGGAAAAAAAAAAAACTATAATTGGTTGTAGAGTAAGAGTACGTGTCTAAGTGTGAGTCTTTTCTTTTTTTCTTACTTGTGTACACTTTCTGCCAAAAAGAATGGTTGTTGTTTTACTTGTAACATTTTCATCCTTGTTTGAACTGTAACTGAAAAAAAAAACCTTAGCTGGTTTTGTTAGAGCTTTGAGTTCTTTGTAAATCACTTCAGTTTAGTGTTTCAATAATAATTTAATGATGATGCTGATTCCTTTCTAGTTTGCAGTTAATTGTTTCTTGTGATCATTATCCCTTTGATTCAAACCTGTTGCTTATTGCCAAGACAGTCTGAACTCTCAACATATGTAATCCCAAATTTGTAGATGGAAATAAGAAAGTCATGTGTCTCCATGTGTAGTAATTGTTCTGGTTGTCTGGCAGAAAGGGGGTGAACGTGAACAATATAGGAATCTTTCTTTAGATCCACGTCTCTGTTTCATTATGGGCATTATAGTGTAGATTGGTTTCTGTATTTTGTTATGCTCCGCAACTCTGGTGTATTTTGACTTGTAAGTGGTAATCAACTACACAGATTTCGCAATGTGGTCGAAGCACTGCTTTCTATTCGAAAATTGCTGCTGGTGTAGTATAAACTATCAACAAAAATGTATTGGCCAATGGCTTCGGGTGGCTTGCTTTGGGAGTATGTGTCTACGCCGACCTAATGCGAGGTATTGCCTGCATTGCATATCCAAATTCTATGCTAGAGATGGCAAAGGTGTCAAGTTTCCCCAAAACCGGATTGGCCTTCAATTTGATTTGTAGGCAAAAGAAAAAATATTCAAGCATTCAATGGATGGGCGAGGATAGAAGTGGCAATAGGGCGTAGGGTGGGGTGGGGATAATTCCTCATCCCCCGGCTCTACAAAAATCTCCCTCATCCCTTTTCTATATTTAAATGAGTATTTGTCTATAATTTTCTTGTCAGATATACGAGTATTCAAAGATATTCATGAATATTCAACATTTCATTATTAGTTTTAAAAAATTATGAAAAAAATCATTTATGATTTTCTTATGATAAAAAAAATCTCTTTTAATTTAAAATTGATGGATTTAAAATATAAACAAATAAATAATAATGAAAGTTCTATAAACTTTAACCAAATGATGGTAAAATTCTTTAGAATATATTGCTCTAAATAAAACCTAAAATAAATTAAAAAAAGAGGATTTTGTAACATTAGTATAAAGCCTTTTGAGCTGGGACTAACTAAAATTAATTTTTATCACTAATATTATATACTTCTAGAGTTTTAGTTAAGGTTATAAAAACATTTTTTTTATATTATTAGGAGTAATTATTGTATATATAAGGTACCCACAAGTATGAGGAAATTGCTCCCGTTTTTGCTTCATTTAACAAGTGGGTATTTAAAAATCTTGTCCCTCTTATCCATGGAGAAAAAAACTTTTTCCTATATGCACCCGCGTCGCGGCAAGTATTATCATAAGTATTTGCAAGTGTGGGTAAAATTGCTAAGCTTGGGCGAGGAAAGTTGTTCTTGTTCGGGAAATACAATAAAAAAAATATTGGCAACACTTAATTTAACACAATATTAATACCAATAATGTCTTTTTCATAAATAGAATATTTTTCATTTATAGAAAATGGAAAATGTAGGAATGGGCTGGCAAGGGTCACAGAGAATCAACAAAATTAAGGATATCTAATTCGTGCTAAGCTAAGAACTAAACAACCCTAATAAGCATTAACCCATAAAACAGCTTTGTTTAGATATCATGGCCCATTGTCCTATTTCTAACCATGTCAATGCTATAATATATGTAATACTAGGCAAACTTGTATGAAAGCTACACAGGCTTTGTATTCCAGCTTCTATGGAATCTCTTGCCTCTTTTTTTCTTTTTATTTTTATAAAACAACTGAGGTAACAACGCCTGACAAAACACCAACTAAACGTTTACAATTATAGAAAACGAAGTTCCAATCATATCGACATGTAAATCATTAAAAATGAAAGGAGAATAGAGCCAAAGAAGATAATACCCCAAAAAAGCTAGATCCCACGCTTGACCAAACTATCTGTGCAACAATTGGATTCTCGAATTCTCCGGTCGCGACTTAGCAGCTCATGCACGGCAACAATGAGAAAATGATAGGAGTGACGGTCAGAATCACCTTGACTTAAGAGGTTCATCGCGGAGAGAGAGTCAGTGTCCACACATTTAGCTTCGTAGTAACTTTCAACCCAATATAGATAGCCAAAAGCTCAGTTATAATAATTTTAGAATAACCCATGAGCTAAGTAAGCGCATTCAGATCCCCACATGCCGCCATATATTGGTTTATGATCTTGCCTCTTTTACATTTACTTGAGACAATTTGAATATTTGAATATCTTTCTAGTTATTCCTCATTTCAAATGTTAGATCGAGTTTAAAGTCGAGTTTGAAATAAATTTTGGCATGATTTCAAAATTCGTAATATTATAGTTGTTAAAGCTAGAATAAAATAATAGCATTTAAAATAATATTGTCATTATAAATGATTTTTTCATTGATCAAAATATTATGTTTTAACGATTATTTATAAATATTTGAATATATATAACTTTAATACACTATTTGATTAGTGCAAAAAGTTAAATATTTATTTAACAATATATTATTATGTCATTAAAACCATGTGATTCTTAAAAACATGATTTTAAAAAAATAGTGATATATATAAAATTAACTGATAATAGTAGAATTTTGTATTGTTTTAGTTTAATGGTTAATTTTTTTGTTTTGATAACGTCTCCTTCTTTATTTGGAGGGAAAAAAAAAAAGCATGTGAGCTTTCGTCATTACCAGATATTATTAAATAAATAAATAAATAAATATTTGTGTAATTTCCCATCGAAAATTTCAGTATAATGTTTGGTTGATTTTCCATATTTTCAATATAAACAGGCTCGGTGTGGCTGTTAATCTCGTCAGTGTCCCTTTGTAAGTCCTATCAAACCTTCTTTCTCCTTCACCGCCTCTATTTATTTTTTCATTTTCATTTTCATTTTTTTTCATTTTCTCTATTTTTTCTTCTTCTTTCTTTTCGCAACTCAGGTTTTGGGTTCCCGCGAATTTCCGAAGCTCCTCGAACCAGATCGCCGGAAAATCTCGCACTCCACGGTACGTCTCACCATGAATTCTCGTAGCACACTTCACTTCGGTGACTGATAGCTCGTGAAATTGCTGATTAGCTCATAAATTCGTTTTTAGCCATTTCTGGAAAAATGTTGGATGCGTTTCCCACTGTCTAGGGTTTCTGTTTCGTGTTGGGTAAATTGGAAGTGTTTATGGACGATGCCTTTCCTTTTCGCCAAGTAACAGTAACCTGCTGATCTTATACAATTGCTTGGTTGTTTTTCAGTGTGAAATTGTACGTGAAATATACGCACATTGTTTTAACGGGTCCTCACTTTGAAGGTTCCGTCGTTTTATTTTCTTCGTTATGATTTGGGATGATGTTGTGGTTTGAACTTCGAGCGATTTCTTTTCTTTTTTGCAACTTGCTGCCACTGATTTTACTGTTCAGTGATGGTGAGGTGTAGGTTGTCAAGATTGAGAACCTACCTAGTATGGGAAGGGGACACGGGGAGACACACAAAATGCTGAATCATAACATGGATCGAAGATTGTTTCAATAATAGATAATAACATTTACGTGTGTGTGTGTGTGTGTATATATATATATGCATGTAACATGGCATAAATAAGCAAAATTATGGTTTTTTCACACCTGCAGCCCCACTACTTCCACCAGCAACCCCACCTGATGATATTTCACCCAAATACGACCTCAATCGAAAACTACTACTAGCACCTCACTCAAATAGCTAGAAACCAGATAATTAAAAAAGTAGGCAGCAGATTAGAACGTACTGTGCTCAGCGTCAAAAATAGAACCTCAGTCCTCAGCCTCCACAGACTGTGGGAAGAAGGTCACCACCACCGAAGGCAGCTGCAGCAGAACTGGGGGCAGCCATCGGTGAAACAGAAGTCTAGAAGAGAGATGAGGGAGAGACTGTGTGAGGTGGGCAGATGCAGAACAGAAAGAAGAAAACACCGAGAGAGAGAAGATGAGTTTTGTTTGAGATTGTGGCAGGAGAGACATCTACTTAGGGTTTGGGTTATTGTATTTAGAATTGCATGAATCGCGATTCGATACATGCGATATGATGTGGTTCAAGGAGAAAAAGATACAGATTGCATGATGTATCGAAATCGGCCTTGAATTGTGCCAGAATTGTGTGAATCGCGATTTGCATTGCTTTTGTGCAATACAAGCAGCAGCTGGTTGTGTGCTCAATGGGTCGGGTCGAGCGCTAACCGGTTCACCACAACCCTAATTATTATGCTGATATATAGTTATTTTTATGATTCTTTACATGAAAATTTTTATTATGCTATTTATTATTGTTGGTCATGTATCCTATGACTCATTACATTTCGATTCACAATTCGGAAAATAAACTTTCCGATTCACGATTCATTTCCCGATTTGATAACCATGGTTTGGGGTGCTTAAGGTTGGGGACGCATGCAAAAATGGGCTGCTCCACATGCAAAAATGGAACTTGCCCGACTCGCGGGATTTCAGCGAGTTCCTTGACAATCCCCCAATTCCGATTAGTAGAGTAGAATTAGTATTGTAGATGCTATGTAGGAGTGCAAAATTGAGCAATCTTACGTCTTATTGCTTGATCTAAACAAGCTAGGGTGAAGCACCTGTATTGTAAATTGAAGCCTTGTGTGTATATCTACTTGGGCAATGCTATTTGGTACAAATTTTCCTGAACTAAAAATATAATGATTGGATTCATAACCAACAGTAGAGAAGGTAAAAATGCAGGAACGATGATATGAATGGAAAATGATTGTTGAAATAATTGCATTGTAATGGAGTGAGCAAAATGTAGTTAGCACTTGGAATGGAAGTGGGTGGTAACCGGCCATGTGTGACATCATGCTTTGGTGTTGAGCAGATAAAGAGAAGGTCTTGAGAGAAGGAAATGTCAATAATTGTAGGAGCTGTGAGTAAAACTTTTTGATAGGAATAATTGTGTGGGAACAGTGATAAACTGTGTAAAAATTATGGATTTATCTTGTGTGTGTTTTCTTATCTGCGTGAGTATCCAATAGTTACATTTATGTGAAGTTCCTTATACTTATATTTTCTTATTTTCTTTAAGGTGGATTGGTGATTTCATGTGTTGTATCTTATTATTTCCTCTTTGGCACTTATACACAGTTTCATTTCCCCTGTTACAAGGAATTTGGCAATCTTTGTTACATGGACTAACCTGTGACAGGGAGTGCATTGGGAATGGTTATTGATTTAGATATGGAAGTGATGATTTAATTATATTTATGATTTCTTTAATTGATTGGATATCCGAAATGATCTCTTCATATTGTTTTCATCTCTATTCACACAATGCTTTGTGTGTATATACTTTTGCTTATGTGGCAAGCTTTGAATAATAATGTCTCTGATTAGATATTTCAACAATTAAAAGCACCCAAAGTTCTTGAATTTCCTTTTACTGGGTTTTAGAAAATTATCAAATATCACCTATGCATGGTTATTGTACGCCTCATTCATCTTAAATCAACACTTTGACACATAAGTAATGGATCTAGTTTTCCACTAAATTGAATTATTGGACTAGTTATAAACCATTCATTATATGCCCAATAACAACAGCTGCCAAGTCTTTTCTTACTAGGTAGGGTCAGCCACTTTATTGTGTACAACAACTCAATTTTGTTAATAATGCATTTAAGGCATTCGTGATCATATGCATTTATTCTGGTTATTAATGTTTGGAGCAACAGCTGTCCTGGCTTGATGTAGGTAAAGCATTTTTTTGTTAAGAAAAGTTAGCAAAGGATAATTCATAATAGTTTTATCACTCTACTTATGGCTTCTGTGATTTTGGCTCCTTTGTTTAATATTGTAAGTTTATTTCATCTGCAAAATGCTAACCTAGTCCGTCTTTTTGGTTTCCTTGGATGAATCTTTGTTCATTTTGAAATTTGATTACTCTACGGAGGATTTGGGTGATAGAATTAATTGATGTTGTTCATTTTTCTTGGTCACTTATGATTTCTATCATTTTGGCAGAACATGAGTAGCTTGGTCGAGAGGCTTCGTGTAAGATCAGATCGCAAGCCAATTTATAATATAGATGATTCAGACGATGATTCTGATTTTTTGCCTAGGAAACCTGGGACAACTCAGGAAAAGTTTGAGAAGATAGTTAGAAATGATGCAGTATGTGACGTACTCCCCTTTTGCCTTAACAATCTTCGTTTGATTTAATTTAAATTAATTCAGATTTAAGTTGCTTGTTATGCCTATATTTTCCTCTTTGTTTTGATGTTTCTATCCCTTCTCAATAGAAAGAGAATTTGTGTCAAGCTTGTGGAGAAAGTGGAAATCTTCTGAACTGTGAAACATGCAATTATGCTTACCATCCTAGGTGTTTAGTTCCACCAATTAAAAGTCCTGTTCCAGACAACTGGAGGTGCCCTGAATGTGTAAGTGTTTATGCTTCATAAAATGCTTATACTAGATTTTTGCTTTATTGATAGCTTATTCTTACAATTTTCCTTTTCTTTTCTTCATTTTCAGGTTAGCCCACTTAATGATATTGATAAAATATTAGATTGTGAGATGCGCCCTACTGTAGCTGCTGAAAGTGATGCCACTAATTTGGGGTCGAAGCAAATATTTGTCAAACAATACCTTGTTAAGTGGAAGGGATTATCATATTTGCACTGCACATGGTAAAATTGTGGGAGCTTATCCTACCTATGTCCAAAAGTCCTATAGTATCTAGTAAACCTCTTGCAGTGCTGAGTTATATATATATATTACTTACCATTTCTAACTTTTTCTCTATTTCTTAGTACCTCCTAAATTGTAGTTTGAATATAAGATTTTATTTTCTTTAAATCTTTTTATTATTTTGGGTATTTTCCGTTTACCTGCTACATATATTTTTCCTTCAGGGTGCCAGAGAAAGAGTTTCTGAAAGCTTTCAAGAGTTATCCTCGTCTAAGGACCAAAGTGAACAACTTCCATCGTCAAATGGCATCTGTCAATACTTCTGATGAAGATTTTGTTGCTATTCGACCCGAGTGGACTACAGTTGACAGAATACTTGCTTGCAGGTTTGACTGTGTGTGACTTTATTCCTCCTTTCACATATGAAAGTAACATGAGACAAAAGTGTTTGTAATTTCTGGCTTGTTGGAATTCGTATGTTCCAGAATCTGAGTGACGGTTAGAAGGTGTAACAAGAACTCTGGTAGTGTTGGTTTGTTATTTTAGAAAGTAAGCTTGTATTGAGGGCAATAACTTTTTTTTACCCAAATCATGTCACAGTTTTTGATGGTTGAAATTTTGTAAGGAAATTTTAATCTTCATTTTAGCTCTTAGTTTTTCTTCAGCCTTGATAGTGAATAGTCAAATTGGATTCTATACTAGTCTAGCAGTGCAAAATAGCATCATGAGAGAAAAAATAATTCTGGTATATCTTTTGGAGAATATCTTCAACTGCTTATTCTGTTTTTCCTCCTCTTTTCCATCAATAATTTCTCCTTTTAGTGTCCTCAACCAAAAAATCCTACCATCCTTTGTTTGTCATAGAATTATGAGAGAATGGTACAAGTGCAATGTGCATCCTAATGGCTTAGAAAGTTTACATAATTATTTTGTGCTATTTTCTTTCCTTCTAATTGCATATTTTTTTTCATATAATATGTTGTTTAAATGGTGCAGGGGCGATGATGATGAGAAGGAATATCTTGTGAAGTGGAAAGAGCTTTCATATGATGAATGCTATTGGGAGTTTGAGGCAGATATTTCTGCATTTCAGCCAGAAATAGAAAGATTCAATAGATTTCGGTCTAGATCTAGCAAACTTTCTTTCATTAAGCAGAAAAGCAGTGTTAAGGATGATGCTGAGTTGAAGAAACAGCAGAAGGAATTTCAACAGTATGAACGTAGCCCTGAGTTCCTTTCAGGAGGTATGTTAGATTACTGATCAAGTCTTATGGCGATAGTATATGTTATGTTTTTTTTTTTATTTTTTTTTTATTTGCATGATCAAGATCACCTGATATTGTATTCATATTAATGTAGGTACACTACATCCATATCAGCTTGAAGGCTTGAACTTCTTGCGATTCTCTTGGTCCAAGCAAACTCATGTTATACTTGCTGATGAAATGGGACTTGGTACTTAGTCTCTTTTTTTCTGTCTATTCTCTATCTACTTATTACCTCCTTTTTTCAAGGTATTTAAAAGGTTTATGGGAATTTGATGCTACTTTATTCCAGGCAAGGGCATACCACAGGCCTTAATAGGGGCTTGAAGTGGTACTTTCCTAAGCCTAAGCATTTCAAGCAAAGTGCTTCACTTGTAGCTGAACCAATCCTGTTGGGTTTATACCCTCCTTTTACGATTTGTCTTCCCTCTCCCTATCCTGAATTTGTAGATTTTGGCAAAAGTGTGCTATGGTATCATGATGGCTGAGTTTTTCACCTGCAGGCAAAACCATACAAAGTATTGCTTTCTTAGCATCCCTTTTTGAAGAGGGTGTTTATCCACATCTGGTGGTTGCTCCACTTTCAACACTGCGAAATTGGGAACGTGAATTTGCAACATGGGCACCTCATATGAATGTCGTATGTATATGGGATTTGTGAGTAGTATTTTCATTGATGTAATCTCTTTTAATTGTATGTTTGTTTCTGCAGGTTATGTATGTTGGATCTGCCCAAGCTCGCAGTGTTATAAGGGAGTATGAATTTTACTTTCCGAAGAAACAAAAGAAGATCAAGAAGAAGAAATCTGGTCAAATAATAAGTGAAAGCAAGCAAGACAGGATTAAGTTTGATGTCCTTTTGACATCATATGAGATGATAAACTTTGACACAGCATCACTGAAACCTATAAAATGGGAGTGCATGGTAAGATCTACTTATCAGAACAAAAAATATTTATTTTCTAGTCACCTTTATTACTCACCTTCTCAATTTTGGTTTTTGGATAATTCTGATGCCCTGTATCTATATTGATATCTAGATTGTTGATGAAGGTCACCGTCTCAAAAATAAGGATTCAAAATTATTTTCTTCATTGAAGCAATATTCTAGCAGACATCGTGTGCTCTTGACGGGGACTCCTCTTCAGGTTTACTTTAATTAAGCTGCTGTGCCCTAGCTTGTTCACTGGGTCATTATGACCTAATTTTCTAATAGTGGTTAATCAAATCATGCTTTTGTTTTGTTGTTTTGGCTTGTTAGTTGTTACTAGTGAGTCAGTGACTAGTATTAATAGTTTCATTTTCTAGACTTGGGTCTTATAAGCATTGCTTATTTTTTAATTGCACATATATTTTCTGAAATAAAACATGCATTTAGGTTTCTCAATGAAACTTTTGTTACCTATAGTGTTCTAAACCCTAACATAGTATTTTTGTTTCCTTAACATTGAAAGTGTCACTCAGTTCACTCCAATGTGTGTGTGTGTGTGTGAATAGCTGTGGTGTATGAGTGTTGCAAACATAATGTTGGTGTTATATTACTAATTTATTGTGAATGTGATCGGCAAAGGTTAAGTCTGCATGGAGGTGCAGCATTGAGATTCACACCTTCATTTATTAATCAACAATTAAACCAATTTACTGAAAAATAATGCCGTTGCCAACAAGAGTTCAAGCCCTCCATAGAATTTTACCCATTCATTGTTAAAAGAGTATCAGAAGTCAGATTATGGAAGGGCACAGATTTTTATGTTTTGTTCTTATGTCAATCTCTTGTCCGTGTCTGAGTTACGCATTTTGTATTTCACTTTTTCTGGGTGCTTACAACAACACAATTGTATCCCTGTACATTCTTGAAGTAGCTTATATCTATATATGAGGGACAGATGTTTGTATTTATGTAACCTTGGCTCTGTTCCCCATAAAGGTTTATTGGTTTATTCCTTCGTTTAAAACATTTACATGAAAAGTACGCTAAACTATTTGTGTATAACATTTATTTTCTGCTTCGGTTTTGCATGGGCAACTCCACTTATATAAAATAAAATGAATGGTTAGAGTTTTTGAATTTTCTATTGGAATTTTCTTATGACAACTTGTCTTGTACATTTCTCATCAATGAATGCACATATTATTGATTTAAAGTCTGGTTGCATATATTGAATTTATCTATTTGAAGTTGAAACATACTTATGGCAGCTTGTCTGATGCATTACAGAACAACCTGGATGAACTTTTTATGCTTATGCACTTCCTTGATGCTGGGAAGGTTAGTATGATGATTGTAATATAAGATAAAGCATAATTAAGATATTGAACTTTCTCATGGAAGTTAAGAGTATCTCATGGCTTTCTTTTGTTACTTCTGGCAGTTTGGAAGTTTGGAGGAATTCCAAGAAGAGTTTAAGGATATCAATCAAGAGGAGCAGATTTCAAGGCTTCATAAAATGCTGGCCCCGCATCTGCTGCGAAGTATGCATCTTAATCTTGAATAAGTTCGCAATTTCACTTCATTCTCTTGTTTGGGCGTCTATGTACTCTGTAGATTTGTTATATAGCATTGAGACTATTGGTTGAAGTTATTGCTTATGTCTCTTTCTTGAATTATGATGAACTTGGGTTTTCCTGCTTGTGCTAACAATTAGACTTCGCGATACTTAATTGCAATTTGCTAAGATTACCATATCTTGCAGTTTTGGGAGGGAAATCGTATAATGAATGTATTTGTGACACTTTAATGATCACGTCAAAAGCATGTATTGCATCAAACTTCCTAGTCAATGTTAAGCAAGTGACTGGCTGTTTCTGATATTCTATTCCTTTGTTCAAGACCTAGGTCATATTTTGAAATATTGATCATCCTTTCTCAATCTGTGTATTCTTAAGTAATCTTGTTCTTGTAGAAGTTCTGGTCTCTGCAATTACTCTGGAGAGAAGTGGTAGGATCCTAGCAGAATTTGTAGTTGTAATGACTATAGGATGTGTCCATTTCTCAACATCAAAAAAAAGTAATTTGCAGTTGTTGGAATGATTTGTACTGGAATTGATCTGCGAAGCTTTTGCATTCTCTTGACTATTCCTGTAGGAAGAATTTGATGTTTAATTGCTGAGGGGCTACTGTTATTGTTTGGTCTAGTCCTTGGCCCCTTAATTGAAGTGCACAGGCCTACTTTAGATTCAGATAATTTGATTGGGTGGTTGAATGGGATCCATGGGAATTTCGAGAGGGCTTCCAGATGCTTGGTTATTCAATGGTTCTTATAATAAGTAGCTGGTAATTTTTTTAAAAGCATGTCTTGCTGAATTGAGGATTCAAACTTTTGATGTCCCTGCAGGAGTGAAGAAAGATGTCATGAAAGAGCTACCTCCTAAAAAGGAACTTATTTTACGTGTTGATTTGAGCAGCAAACAGAAAGAATATTATAAGGCAATTTTAACTCGTAATTATCAGATATTAGCTCGCCGTGGTGGTGCACAAGTAAGGTTCATGCTATTGAGCTGGCCTTTTTAGTATTCTTAATCTTAGCTTCATAATTCAAAAGGCAAAACTTCTCAACCGTAATGGTATTATTGTGTTTTGTATGTTTTTGAATCAGATTTCTCTTATCAATGTTGTTATGGAACTGCGTAAGCTCTGTTGTCATCCTTACATGCTAGAAGGAGTTGAACCAGATATTGATGATCCAAAAGAAGCATTCAGGTAAGCTCTTATGTCATTTTTCTATTAGTTTTACAGTGCAATTGTCTATTAAAAAATACCGGGTTCTTTGCTTATTTGGTTCTAAATCTTGTTTGTATTTTTATGTTCTTTCGAAAATTGTTAGCTTTTCTAACTAACGTGAAATGTTATGTTATCACATTGAAAGGCGTTATATTAGTACAATTTGGATTATAAGATTACTTTAATAACTGTTATTGTGTGACACTTTTTTTCCTTTAACTTCTATTTGACAGACAGCTGCTGGAAACATCGGGGAAGTTGCAATTGCTGGATAAGATGATGGTCAAGCTTAAAGAGCAAGGACATAGAGTCCTGATATATTCCCAGTTTCAACACATGCTGGACTTGCTTGAAGATTACTGTTCTTACCAGGTATTCATTCGTATATGATTATTCTGTGTTATTACCTGATGATTTCTGAACTTGATTTTCTTTTCTGTAAATGCTTAGTTTGTTTTTGTTTTTCCTCCTTTTAAACCAGAAATGGCAGTATGAAAGGATAGATGGCAAAGTTGGTGGAGCTGAAAGACAAGTTAGGATAGATCGTTTTAATGCCAAAAATTCTTCACGATTTTGCTTTCTTCTTTCTACTAGAGCTGGTGGATTGGGGATAAACCTTGCAACTGCTGACACAGTTATTATATATGATAGGTGAACCTTCAAGTTCCTGTGATTGTTTTTTCCTTTTACATCTTGAATAATAGTTTGATAAAATGGATATTAGTTAATTGGCCATGTGGCAAGTTTTACTGTCTAAAGGGTATCGTTCTTTTGGTAAAAAAATTATTTCCTTGCGCAATTACAACTACTTTCTTCAATTCAGTTACATTTATTTTGGCTAAAAAATGAGAGTAGCTGCAACGTAGTAGTTGGAATCCTATGTTGATTTATAGTTCACTGATCAACTTTCATTCTACAGTGATTGGAATCCTCATGCTGATTTACAAGCTATGGCTAGAGCTCATCGACTTGGACAAACTAATAAGGTTTGAGTTTTTTCATGGATATGTAGTTGATTATCATTGTTGACTATATGTCATAGTAGTTCTGGCATTGTAGGTGTTGATTTATAGGCTTATAACACGAGGAACCATTGAAGAAAGGATGATGCAGATGACAAAGAAGAAAATGGTGTTAGAACACCTAGTTGTGGGGAGGCTAAAGGCTCAAAACATCAATCAGGTAAATAACTGATTTTTCAAAATTAAAAAGCTTATTTTGTGAAAGCAGGTGAGTTGGGGCTGTTTTCTTGTTTCAGATTAGTTCTTTTTCTTTTGTTTTTTATAGTATTTTTATGACCAAGATTGCAGAAACCACAGGGAAAATGGGTGTGACTAGTAGTTTATCATTGAACTTAATAACATCAGAAATATATCTTCTTTTTCAGTTCGTGCATGCTCTTTTGTTGTCATTGTTCACTCTGTTGTGTGTTTTACCTTCTAATCAGAATATTGTTGTCAAGAACCGTCTCTCCCAAAAGCTTAAGCTATTGGGTAGAGGCATTTGCAGGGTTTTATATATTAGCAATTGCTAACTTGTTCGTGTACTCCTACATCTTTGTATTGGAACACATGGACTGATTCTACTCCTAGATGCATCAAGAAGGAGAGCAGAGAGATTGATAGCATCACTGAACTTTGATTCTCTTTCTCTGATAGTTGTAATTCTTCTTTCTTGAATAAAATTTGTTTTCTCATAAAGTGGGAAAGCCTTTAGGATGCAGTGTGGCTGTTGGAGTGGATCCGAATTTGAGAAATTTATTGGTGTGGAGGTTTAATATGAATTTTTCTAATAAAAGAAATTTTTTTTAAATGAAGTAAAGAAAAGTACCAAACGTGAAGATAAGGTTTCTCCTAAAAAATATGATAAAAGATGCTACAAGTAGTGAAGGCACATCCACAAAGTAAATCATTGCATTTTTTCTGGATATCAGACACAGCTAATTCCCTAGAGTGACTAACTACTGATTGAACTGCTAGGAAGAGGCTGAAGCAAATTCTTGAAAATAGGCATTGCAATTACCTAAATGCATCAACACATTAAATAGAAAATCTCCTTTTAGAATAGAACTACCATGCATATCAAAATTGTAATACCACTGTATATATTAGTGAATGGATTAGCTTCCTACATGGTCCATTGTGTTTTGGGGGGTGTCTACGAGGGTCATTATCCCCCCCCCCTAAAAAGAACCCTGATCACATAAGATAGTAAGAGTTGCAAACCCATATTTTTGTGTATATTGATGGAGTCTGGGATGTGTGCCATTTTGTTCAACAAATGGTATTTTGTTAAATATTAATCAGATGTTGCTTTAGGATTTTTACATTGAACATTTAAACTATATCCAATTTAGAATGGTATTGTTAGAGTTAATGGTAACTTTTGGTTGTCAATTGTTTTTAGGAAGAGTTGGATGACATCATAAGGTATGGCTCAAAGGAGTTATTTGCTGATGAAAATGATGAAGTTAGCAAATCCCGCCAAATTCATTATGATGCTGCTGCTATTGATAGGTAATCGAACACTTCCTCTCAAGCATGAAGTGGCATACCAATATGCTTGGGAATTCTATTTCATGTGCATTTCTTCATAATAGATTGCTGAATCGCGATCAAGTTGGAGACGAAGAGGCTACTTTGGAAGATGAAGATGATGATGGATTTTTGAAGAACTTTAAGGTTGACTCTCATTATTATGCATATACATTTTTTCCCCTCTTAATGTTTAGTCTTCCTTGATTTATGCACTTTGATTTGTGAGTTGAGGTTCTTTGATTTCTACTGCATCTATTTTATTTTACAGCAACCAATGTATATAGACTTAAAAACACCTGCATGGGCATATGCAAATCAATCAAAAGAAAATCAAATCTGGGAAGTACAACTGAATTGACTTTTCCCTGCATAACGAGTCATGATTATGAGTTTATGTGGATTCTCTCTATTTTATTCTCATCCTGAAGTACATACATTATTCTGCTGCAGCAGATATCAACTTCGACTTCTCTTTATCATAATGTCATTTTCTTCATTGAAGAAACCTTGCAATTAAATTATTTTGAATGTTACGTTGTTGTTTCTTTGCTTTACTTCCATTTTTATTGTGTTCATGAAATGAGTTTCCTCTTGCCTTGAGCCACTTGAGATTCTATATTGAAAGTTGTTGAATATCAAAATTTTAAATAACTGGTATTAACAATATGCAACTGAAAGTGTTTTTTATCGATTGTAAATATGCAACTGAAAAAAATGAACTCATTCATATAATTTTGTATGATGAATTTTATGAACTCATTGGGCCTCTAGTCAATGGGCCTTAGGAATAATAACTAGTTAGTTAATAAGAAAAAAGTATAACAGAGGGTGTCAGATGTGAATAAGGTGTCAGTTGAGAAATTAGGAGTTCAGCAACTAGGAGTGTAAGGAATCTCTCGAGTATCCCTACACTATTATATTCCCAGTAGAAAAAAATGCACAATTTCTTCATTTTCTTGCTCTATTCTGGTGTAGTTCTGTCAGTTTCTGTTTTGATTCTATGATTTTGATTGACTAAATTGATTATATTGTCTAGGTTGCAAATTTTGAGTATATTGATGAAGTTGAGGCTGCAGCAGAGGAGGCAGCACAAAAAAGAGCAAAGGAGACCATGAACAATTTAGACAGAACACATTACTGGGAGGAGTTGTTAGGAGACAGATATCAGGAGCACAAAGTTGAGGAGTTTAATGCCTTGGGCAAAGGGAAGCGAAACCGCAAGATGGTATGTGATTGTGGTGTTTCTGCTAGTTTCTTGTATTAATTTGCTTCTTTTTGCTCTCTAATGTTGCTTTCTACCTTAGTACTGTCTTATGGAACTTGTTCCCACCTTTTTCCTTTCCCCTTTAGCATGGAACTTATCCAGTCCACTTACACTAGGTGTAAAAATATAAAGGCTTATACCCAATCTTTGACCATTTATTTTAAGGTTATGGTTCAAGATTATTTATTGAAGAGGAGTATTGAAATCTTGCATTACTTGAGATAAAAAGTGATGACTTGAGTCAAAATTTATTGTTAAATTTAATAATCAAAACTTATGTCCACTAAAGTACATTTATTCTATTCTATTCCTTATTAATGTCAAGATTCTATTTTTTCTCTGTACGAAATTAGATTATTTAGAACCGTTACATGAAATTAAAGTCAATGTTCAGAGATTGGGTGTACGTGGATGCCCTTCTAGTTAATAATCAACCACTTGAGTTCATTTTTTCTGTGTTTCCTTTGTGTCTTTGTTATTTAATGTGTCCAGATGGTTTCCGTTGAGGAGGATGACCTTGCTGGCCTGGAAGATGTAAGCTCTGATGGTGAAGATGACAATTATGAAGCAGAGCTTACTGATGGTGAATCAAATTCAACTGGAACTACTACTGGTAGAAGGCCTTATAAAAAGAAAGCTCGTGGTACATATCAGTATTTAATTATTTTTTTTTAATGATATTATGGACTTAGATATTCTATCATTGACTGTGATGTCCATTTGCATTTAAATGATTAGCAGCTGATAGCACAGAGCCACTTCCTCTAATGGAAGGTGAAGGGAGATCATTCAGAGTACTTGGTTTTAATCAAAACCAGAGGGCTGCGTTTGTGCAAATTTTGATGAGGTTACCTTTTTGTTATTTTATCTTTGTGTTGAAGATAGGAATTTGCTTGGCAATATCTGTTTTATCTTACTTAGTGTGTCTATTACAGGTTTGGGGTTGGTGAATTTGATTGGAAGGAGTTTACTTCCCGCATGAAACAGAAGACATATGAAGAAATTAAAGAGTACTAATATGACGTTTTCTTTGATGTGTTAAAATATATAGGATGTTTTTATATAATTTAGGTTATATTTGAGTTTATGCCAGCAAGCAAATCATGAAAGAACAGTGTTTTTGTCTGGTAGGGTTCTGTATGATTTTGCCTTTTTTCTTTACTTGCTGTGTCCTTTTTTCCGGGGAGATCTGATCTTCAAGCTCTTTATTTGGTTTCTCTTGATATTGCGTGTGCTTTCTATCTGGCAATTTATCTGCATGTTTGGTTATATTAAGCTTGAGATATTTATTATTGGATGGATCAAAGTACATTAATGAATAGCAATTGCATCTGCATATGGACTATGAACCTATATTTTTTTGAAAGTTATTAGTGAACTTGTAAAAACATCTTTGGCCTACACTAAATTTCAAACCGGGCAGTTGGAATTTGCTTTGCTATTTTTAATAAGTAATAGCATATGGTATGCTATAGTTTGTTAACGTTGTTTAATAATTTTATTACCTGTCATATCGCATATCATAACTTTAGAGCCTTTTCTTGGCAGTTATGGAACACTTTTCTTGTCTCATATTGCCGAAGATATAAGTGATTCCTCTACATTCACTGGTAATAGATCCTTATTGTTGTTATATTTCTGTTTTCCTTTTCTGCTATATCTTCAGCGTCCTAATATTTCCTTCTGTTTATAATTGCTTGTAGATGGTGTCCCAAAAGAAGGACTTCGAATACAAGATGTACTTGTAAGGATTGCAGTTCTGCTCCTGCTAAGGGACAAAGTAAGTTCTGAATGAATTTTCTGTATATCAATTGCTTGTTCTTAGTTATGATACATTCTTCTAGCTAATGAATTTATTTTCTTCTCTTGGGACACGGAATGACAGGTAAAGTTTGCATCAGGAAATCCTGGAACTCCACTGTTTTCAGATGACATCTTACTACGCTATCCAGGTTTGAAGGGTGCAAAGATATGGAAGGAGGAGCATGATTTAGTTTTACTGCGTGCTGTGTTGAAGTAAGTCTTATATTATATATCTCTTGTTTTATTGAACAATGCAACACATTGAACAAAAGATTTATTGAACTATGCCATAAAGCCTACTATGCATCTCTACTTTGTTTTTTGTATGTTGGCTTTTCAATTTCCTTTACTTAGTGCTATATTCTATGATTTGTTATAGATGATTGTTGGTGTTTGGCAGTTTGCTATTTGTAAATTTTAACCTATGTGGATTGTTTGTTTTTATGTATTCTGTTAACATAATTCTTTTCTATGTAAGGCATGGGTATGGAAGGTGGCAGGCTATTATTGATGATAGGGATCTGAAAATTCAGGAGCTCATCTGTCAGGAGTTGAATCTTCCCGTCATTAATTTACCAGTACCAGGTCAAGTTGGTTCTCAGGCGCAAAATGGCACAAATTTCACAAATACGGAAATTCCTAGCAACCAATCCAGGGAAAATGGTGGGAGTGACATGGCAGCTGATGGTGCTCAAGGTTCTGGTGAAGTGAGGAACCAAACCCAGTCATATCAAGATTCCTCCATATTATATCATTATAGAGACATGCAGAGAAGACAGGTTGAGTTTATAAAAAAGAGGGTTCTTCTCTTGGAAAAAGGGCTCAATGCTGAGTACCAGAAAGAATACTTTGTGAGTGCAATAATCTTCTGTCGTGCATGAGATCTTTTCAATACTCATTTTTCTTCTCTTTGGACTGGGGAGAATTCAAGTTAATAACATTTGCACTTTCATTGTATATATTTTACTAGTGGTGCATCAGACAACACGCTAAAATGCATGATTGATCCGTGAAATGGTTTGGTTGACTTGCTTTTGGACTGACATTTCCTTGTTATGAACTTTGTTTGCAGGGTGATCCAAAAGCAAATGACGTAACAAATGAAGAACTTAAAAATGAGTCGAAGGCTACAAGTTTTCCAAGTTATAAAGTAGCAGACACTGATACCCAAATCATTGATCAACTGCCTCAAGTGAAATCAATAGGTATGATTGTGTTCTTGTCCATCAGATACTTGGAACTATGTCTCACGGTCATACAAAAACGAATAAGTAGTTTGCATCAGATAATGGAGGGAGTCTTGCATACTTCAAGGGTATTTCACCTAGACAGTTAGTATATGACGTGGCACAGAAATTGAATCGTGCTGTAATATTAAGCTTAAAGCAAAATCTAAGCTGTTGGAATATGCAAGAATCTCTTCTGGTGTTTTGTCAGTGTTCAGAGTTTATTATGTGCTTTTTGATTGTTCCCTGTATTGTTCTATTCCTTTTTTTATTTACTTTATTATGTTTTCCTTACCTTCAACCGTTGTTATCTGCATATCCAAAGCCTTTACTTGTGCTGCCATTCACTGCAGGTGCTGAAGAAATTTCACTTGCTTGTGATAATGATCCAAATCGATCCGAACTAGTTCGGATTTACAATCAGGTAAAAGGACTATTGTATATCAATCATCACACTCTTCATTAGCTTCTCTTCATGAAGGATCACTTCCACATATCATTCAATAACAGAAGAGTTGGGAATTTGTATTGTATACTGTACTCAATATGCTTTCCTCTTTATTGACAGATGTGCAAGGCTGTGGAGGAAAACCCCGTGGATTTAGTTAGAACATCTTTGTGTAGGGAAACAGCAGATGTCAATGTCAACGTAGCAAAGAATTTCCCGCCATTAGAAACCATTTGTGAAGATATGAACCGAATTCTAACACCAGGTGAAGTTTCTGGGACGCGTATCCCTCAAGATGACCGCAAACCTGATAACTCTGTTGACAATGAGAGTAAGGATATGGTAGTAGAAACAGAACCTGAAAAAGAAAGTGGCGCAAGCCTGGTAAAGGAGAATAACCAAACCCCAAGTCTTTTGGAGAAAAAGGAAAGTGACCGAGAAATGGTTGAAACGGAGAATGACATTGAGTTGAATGAAAACACACAGAAATCTGGTGCTGGGCCCATTGTATTGGATGATTAATTGCAATGCCCTATAGACATCATATTTGTTGTACCGTGTAGCATAATAGTCTCAATCAACTTTCTTTTGTGCTCCTTAAAAGTGAAGTAGATTTAAAACTAAAAGGCTTCATAGCAATATGGTAGTTATCAACTGTCCATTTGATTTAGATATAGTAGAAGTGCTTTTAATGTAATTCAAGTTATTTGTGTCTGCAAATGATGTAAGGAAAAAAGTGAGTTTAGGTGAAATATCATTTTTAGAGATGATTTCAAAGAAGGGCAATAGAGAGAGAACTGTTAAGTGATATAAGATGTATAACCAAAAACTTGTTCATTGCTAACGAGCCTTTGATGGCCATTAAGTGCGAACTAAATGTGCTCCGAATTGCTAGCGACAAAGTTCATTGGATTTTGTTGATCTTAAAGATTTGATTATATGGTCTTCAAGTAATGAAGGAGATGAATTTAGCTGAGCGATCACTTGAATACTTACCTGCCACCCGGTAAATTCTGAAGCATGTTACCGATTGTCTGTATTTGGGAGTGAGCTGAAAACTGGCGAAATTTTCCTATGCCATTTTGAATGACTTCTAACATGAAAAATAATAGTGGCAAGACAACAAGAGCGAAAGCATATAACTGCATTTTCGACATATTTGAGTAAATTTTGAAAGAGTAAGCAGGAGTAAACAGTTGAAAGAGAACCCAAGGCTTTGGATACTTTGGATGTGCTTCTGCAGATGATTTATGGGTCTGTGTCGGTCTTCTTTTATTGGCGTCTTCCTCAAGTAAAATATCTTCGTGCAGTCGAGCGATTTGCTACAGCGATTTGCACAATAAATTGTGGCAGTACATGCACCGGCACTATATTTGACCAACAGGTATACCAAATAAATGCCATTTTTTATGCCATAAAATAAGTAACATGATATAGTGTATCCGAGTTCATGGTAAACTTTACCCATGAAATATATTGAACACTAAATTTTAATGTGTGATTGATGTATTATTAGTAGAGTTTTATGTGAATCAAGGTCTATAGTAACACCACTCAAAAAATAATAAATGCAAGCATTTTAGCAGGCCAAAACATTTGAAAACATAAATAGAGGAAACCGTGCTTATTGTCTTCATAAACATCTTATTTATGGACCAATAACAAATTTTTCTAACAAAACAGCATATCTAGCAAATTCAACGACATGATCAACCCCAGATCAGGCATTGTCGGATGGACAACAATGCAATTTTACAGAATGAGAAAGCCCTTGATGAAAAAGAAACCTAGAGAAGTTGACCCAAGAAAAAGTGTAATCTAGAGAGAGAAGCTATACCCTGCAGAACACTAGAATACAAAACTGACTAAACATGATAAAGGGAGGGGGCTTGTCACAATACAAAATTCATCAAGTTATGACATGACATGCATGCATGTAGATCATATATACCAAACTTGATCACATTGATATCCCACCGGAATAATTATCGCAAATGAAGTCTCCGTCCAACAATTTCATCTCATCTTGATCCTGCGTGACATGAACACAGCAACAGATGAGAGTATGAAAGTAAAATATTTAGGACATAACAACATTCAAAAAATCAACACACACTGAATATGATAGACCACAAAATTAAATGCTAAAACAAGAAGCTACATATTCTATTAGATAAACACGATGTTTTTTCACCCCAATCTGAAAAAGTTCAAAAGGACAGCGGTAGTAAGGGTTTATTATTGTGAGCCGGCTGGTCTACAGCAATGGACATCAATGAAATGTGAGACATTTTTTTGTTGGGTTAACAACTTAACGTATGTAGCATATGAATTTTAACAAGCAAGTAAAACAGAATAACATCTATCAAGTCTTCATGTAAAAGTGCTATGTAACGATGCAAGTCTTAATTCAGGACTTGTGTCTATAATAGACACAAATTAATGTAGCAATGCTGATACCTTCATATTCACTACCTAATCAAAGGAGACTGATGGGGGAAAGAAATCCGAGAAAAAGAAATCACACAGAAACATCAATGGGAAATTCCCCATCATGTTGTATAAATGTTATTACCTGTTTCATCATTGAACAGACCAAGTCTTCCAGAGAACCAACATTATTAGAGAAGCGATTATGTTGAGACTTCTGCTGGTTCATGATATTCCCCTGATGTGGCTTCAATGAGGTCTCTTTAATTAAGTTCACCGCCCCGTCGCGCTTCATTTGTAAGGTATCGCCAAAATTGAAGTCCAAGTTTCTGTGCAAGGCTGGGTTTGTTGGTGTATGACCTGCTGAACCAACAGCACCAATAACATTTGAATGGTAACTAGCATCTTGATTGTTGTCATCCCACCCTTGAAAGGGCACCTCGGTGCTCGTATGACCGGGTCTATTAGTAAAAATCACACCTTGGGAGTGCATGTCCGGCATTGAATTGAGGGCTTGATTGGGCAGCGAAGTGATAGATGAAATAACACTCGGATTCCCCCCTTGCAAGGGTAAAGAAGCCATGCTATCCGTAGAAGGCATAGCTGTCTGTCTAAAACATTCACTTGGCGGGTAAGAACTCATCTGGATCCCAGATGGCTGCACAGCACTTGACCAACTATCATTATACCTACCTTGATCCAGCAAAGAGAAAGCAAATTCCGAATGCTGAGAGGGTACTGAAGAAGTTGAACTTTCATATTCTCGAACCCCTTGCGTGTCTTGTGGACGTTGTGCTTCCAACATCAAGGCATTGTTTGAGATACCCTGAAGCGGTGTTTGCGAGCCAGAGGGGATTACTCTTGTTCTTGGATCTGGGAGTTTACTCGCAATGGGCAAATTTGGTTTAGCATCAATGCCAGTGGCCATGTTTTGAACAGAAATAACACCCTTATTGTGTTGCGATGGATCCAGCCCCATAGACACTGGCATTCCCTGAACACCATTCTGATTAACAGGAACTATGGATGACTGAAACTTGAGCTGCTCGGCGGTGGAGTTGTTTACATTCGGTGATTGACCCAACTGGAATACTCCAGAAGAAGGAAATCCATGCACATTGAGTCCAGCCGGAGTGTTCAATCTACTAATTATCCCACTAGGTGGAAAGGATCTGAAAGCATTGTTAGGAAACTGTCCAGGACCACCAAGTGCTTGCAAATGTCCAACACCGCTCACAGAACCCATTCTCAAATAGGATGGATCTGCGCTGCCTAGGGCTGCTACCATATTAGCCTGTTGGTTTGCAACGCAGCTGATTCTTTTCAGATAAAGCCTATATTTCTGCAGCCATTACATAAACCAGAAACATTCCGTGAGTGACAAGGTTTGTGTTATGTTCAAATAAACAAAGAAACAAAGAAACAAGAAGGAAAATTGCCTGGAGATGGCTGGCCACATTCTCCCTCGTCAGCTTTTCGACATTCATCAAATCAAGAATCTTTTTAGGCACAGCCTCTGCCAGTAAAACAAAATATTGTTAGACCCACACTCACATTAAGTAATTGAAAACTTAATGGCATTGCATACGATTCTAGGGATGCATGTGACATGTTTATCCCAAGTAGCACCAATTACGAGGAAGAGTAATCATAATCATAATGATTCTTAACGGAATAATCATATCCCAAATCATTCTGAAAAATGGATTGCTAATGAGAGTCAATTTTTTATTAAGCTCTTACAAATTGAGAAAAACTATAGACACAATTGATTTGTATATTAAATATAGAATTAGAGACTGAAGAACATACTGTCAATGCCTAACTGATTAACAGCAGCGACAAACTTGCGGTGAAGATCCACAGACCAAACAACTCGAGGCTTCTTCTGGGCTGACGGATCGTCATTGTCATGGCCATTATCTTGCTCCTCATCTTCATCATCATCCTGGTCCTTCCTTTTCTTATTCAGCTTCCCATTTTGATCTGAATTTCCTGTTCCTGCTGACCCTATCCCGTTGCCACTATCAGAAGTATGTTTGTCAAGGTTGCTGGTTTTGTTCTTCTCCTTCGAATCAAACTTCTTCCTCCTGATTACATGCTGCCAAATGTTCTTCAGCTCTTCAATTCTCACAGGTTTCAGAAGATAATCACAAGCTCCATGAGAAATCCCCTTCATCACCAGCTTTGTATCACCATTTGCAGACAACACTGTATTCAAACAGTTCATAACATCAAGCTTTTCTAATAAAAAAGGTATTGATTAAAAAATAAATTATAAAGCATAATAAATTCTCTAGAATGACAAGGACTAGGACTATTATGAAGTAAACAAAATAGAGTTAAATATTTACACAAGAAAAGTAGGAAACCAAAACCCCATTATTTGAAATCTAAAATTAACTGTCCAATTGGACTAATAATAATATCATCAACAATCAATAGCAAGAATCAAAATGAGCCAAAAGATTAATTGCTGAAGATTGTACATAAGAATCCTGCTTACTTATGACAGGTAGGTCCATCTCAAGTCCCACAAGCTCAAGCAACTTAAATCCATCCATGTCAGGCATGTGCACATCACTGATTACCAGGTCAAACTTGTTTTCTCTCAACAGTGTCAATGCCTTTACTGCTTGACTAGTTGTGGTTACTGCAGCAAAGTTCACCAACCATATGTTATATACAAATATATAGTTATAAAAGTTGATTCACTAAATTGACAATGTGGCCATTGTCACAAAATTTAACTTTCTATTAACTTTTATAAGAACATTAATATATATTGGTTTTTGAAATTAAAATTATTTATAGATACTTAAAATACACATCCCTTGTAGAAAAAAATAAGTAAAAAAATAAGAGGAAAATAGTAATTTATTTTGGTATGATCTAACATTTCTAAATATTCCTTAAAAAAAATGAGTCATATAATTATTAGTAGATTTTCAATATATGTCAAGATTATAAGTCATTGAAAATCTTTCAGCCAAAAGTTCTTTCAAAAGTATTATGACTATCAATTTTTAAAGGGAAATGAAATAATTTAAACATAGATTTATTAATTAAATGAAAATTCATTTTATTAAGAAATCCGAGATTTAATCAACCCAACTGCCCAAGCAGATAGATAGTAGCTAGTGAAATGAATATCACCATGAAACATCAAGAGTACAAGTATAACACATTGCACATACATCCAGCACACAAAACAACTGAGGAATGTTCATTCAAAGAAGAAACCTAACCGTGACCAAATAGTTTAGTCCTGAATTGAAACCCAACAAAAATGAATCAAAAAGAATCAAAATTAGGGGAAGACACAAGAAACAAAAAAAAAATGATCAACCCAAAAACATTTCAGCAACAATACTGAAAAAAAAAATGAAAACTGGAACAGCTTGAAGGAGTTGGGGCTAACTAAAAATTAGAACTAGTACAAGATTAGAGAGTCTCGTGACCAATGAGAAATCACAAATTCTTCGCAATTAACCTAAAAGGACAAAGCACAAAGCCACAAATCAAAAACCACAAAAAAATGAAAAGATAAACCCAAACAAAAAACTAAGAACAGAAGAAGCAAACCATGATATTGACATCTTCGGAGCAGAGTTTCCAAGACCATGAGGCATGTGGGGTCATCATCAACTGCAAGAACACGCATTCCTTTCGGAAATTGATCACTGGGATCATTCACTCCATTCTCTACCGTCATTTTCTCAACACAAAAAGTATCCACAAATTGACGCGACCAACCAAAACAACGAAACAGAGCAATAAAAAAGCTTCTAACTTTACGGATCTGAAACCCCAAAAAAACCCCAGAATCGGCAATGAAACAGAGGAGGGAGACACTGCAGCTAAAAAAGAAGACTAAAAATTGGATTTTTATTGGTTTAAGGGACAAATATGAAAGGGAGAGAATAAGGGGCGTGATGAGGGTAATGTGAAGGAGCAATTAAAAACGAGAGAGAGAAAAGGGCAAGTTATAAAAAAAAAAAAAAAAAAAAGTTGGTGCCTTTTTGTGCATATGTGTGCAACTTTGGAAAGAGAAAGTGGGAAGAATATGTAACTATGTACGGTATGTGAAAGATGAATGAAAAAGAGATAGAAAAAGGGGTTAAGGGATTAACGGGTGAGAAATTGAAGAAGAAGATGAAGATGAAGATGAAGGATGAAGGTTCCTATTCATAATCTTAGCTGGAACTGTGGCATGAGTGGATGCTGATGATGATGCAAGTATGTGCAATTCAATGTTTTTGTGTTGTCTTCATTTTTTGCAGGGGAAAAAGAAAAGGAAAAAAAAAAACTCTACGCGTGCTATTCACGCGCTCATACAGAATCCAATCAGAATATTTTCTCATTTATTGGACAGTGTTTTGATGAATAGACAATGACTTTTAACATTTTTTCTACTTACATGTAATAACTTTATCAGGAGCGATACCAAAAATGATATGTAATCAGGTGATGGTGATTAGATAAGGAAAAAAAAAAATGATGATAAAGATAAAATGATATAATGATGGATTGTTATGTTATTATAATTTATTTTATATTTTATACACTAAAATGTGAAAAATATTATTGTAGCAAGATTAAATCTTTGACTATTTTCTTCCATTCCATGTGGTTTCTAATTATTATCCTGCGGGCATTTCTTAAGCAGCGATGAACTTTTAAATTATTATTATCCTCATATTGCCCGAATTTATTGTTAAATTGTTTTACTACTTTTCTAAACACTAATGTTCTTGTAATTGTAAGATTCTCTGACGTTTATGCATTCCCTTCAACTCGCTTTCTACTTTAAAGGCCAATACGATTCTATTATAGAATATAGTTTCCAGAAAGAAAAAAAATCATTACACAAGAGATTAATCAAATACTACATTAGAATCTGTTAGGTGCCAAAAGTACGCGATTTTAACTATTGAAAAGGCACCTGTCTGCTTAAGTTTAACGAATTATCTGATTAAAATTCTCCACTTTTGTAGGAGTTATAAAATGTTCTAGAGATGGATGCAAGATAAAAGATCAAAGAGAAATCCCACAGAGAAAGGAAACAAAGAGCAAAAAGGGGCAAACGAAGAGCAAAGGCATATGCACCACCGCTCAGCGGTGACAAATACCGCTCAGCGGCTAGCACGAAGGAACCGCTCAGCGGATGGGATCTAACCGCTCAGCGGACCTTGCTTCAAGGTGAAGAAACTTAGCCGTGAAGGAAGCTCTGCAGCCGCACCTGCAGCCGCAATGCCACCCTGCTCTGACACCGCTCAGCGCACCGCATGCCGCTCAGCGGCTCTGACAGATAATGTCAGAGCAGAGCCACCATTCAGAGGAAACGTGGCGGTGAAGAAAACTCAAACCGCTGAGCGGTGCACTCAGACCGCTCAGCGGTGACCCTCAAACTCGGCCTATAAATAGAGGCCGAGGCTCACACAATCAAGGCATCATTTACCTTTCAGAATTCTCCTTTCTCTCATTTCATTTCAATTTCAAATCCTAAGTTAGTTTAGCAACAAAGAGGAGGCTAGTGAAGGAGCCGGGAGAATCAAGGAAGCACGGCGGACGTCGTCATGATAGCGTGAGAACGTGTCATGGTAAGCGTCCATCACCTTGCCTCCGAGATACTCTTGTAAGATGGATTTGTAATCCTCTTGTTGTTGGGATTTTGATGATTATTATAGACTGATTGTATCCATGTACTTTTACATTAATGAATCTATCATTTTCTATGATTTGCATGAATCGATTTTACTCTTAATGCTTGTTTTAGCTTAGCTACCTAAAGCATGATTTCAAACTGTTTGGTTGCGCGTGAGAACGGCATCATAAGTTGGAACTAAATCAATTCATCTAATAAACCTAATTGCTAGAGATAGAGTTAGGAATATTAGTCGCTTTTAACATCTAAAATAATGCTGGTGTACTTTGTTAAGTTTGTGTGCGAGAGTGACAGCATAACAAGGGAAACCTGTGATCTTTTCATGCGCGAGAGCGATGAACAAGTTAAGAACTGATGGTGAGGAATCAACGAAATGATAATTCTGATGTTTAAGTTATGAATGCATGAAATTATAATAGGATTCAAAACCCAACAAGCTTCCTGATCTGTCTCTACTTTGTTGCCTATTTATCTTTCTGTTATTTATTTATTTATCTAAATATCAAATCACCAATCCTTCACTTCATTGTTTAATTAACAAACTCAAGAACGGTATTTTTGCAACTCTCTGTGGATACGATCATACCCGACTGTACTGCAATTGGATTCCTTGTGAATCTGAAAGCTGTAAAGAGGGATGTATTATTTTGAACGACGAGAGTAAAAATGCTTTCAACAGAATCCTGTTTATAATGATAGATCAAATTAGAGTCAACAGTCGACAGCTTTTTTTCTCTTTCAAAATACATCCTTGAGATTTTTTTTTACGTGATTTGTATTTAGGTCAAAGTTACCTGCTTTCAACAAATGTTAAACTTTCAAACCAGTTTAATTGAAAATATTCATGTGAAAGGTTGACTTTTATTTAGCAGTAATTTGTTTCTCTGTTATTCTTAAGAATAACAAATTTTATTTTCTTAATTTAGTAGAGGGATGTTTTTATTATTTCACTATTAATATTTGAATGAAAAATGAGAATAGTGTAATCCAAAATTGACAGCGATCTCATTAATCTTCCTAAATAAATCCTTCTTACTTGCTAATTTGGAGTTATCAATGGCTTTGTGTTTGTAATTAATTCACGTGAAAAATACTTGTGTGCGCCTACATAGTAAAAAGCTACTAACACAGAATAGTATATCTGTACACACAGACAATCACTTTTTAAAAAAGAGAGGGTTTGGTGGAAAATAAGGGAGATAGTGACTTATCAATAATGATAATTAATCTGCTTAATGCAAACAAAATGCTTGTTAATAGTTGACAAATCATCTTTTAGTTAAATGCCGACTCCACTATGTTTGATTGTTGTCTTTGCCCCTTGAAGTGCATAAAAAGGTACTTTAGCATATATGGTTTTCAGATACGATTACGATTGCAAAAGTTAATATAATTGGAGGATGTTATGTTTCCCTCTATATGCGAATGATTTTCACAGAAAAACCTTTTTCTTCAAATGAAAAATGTACATAATTTACATGGTGTAACTACGTAGAAACTTTTACCGTTGATTCAATCATTTTATACGCCTTACTTAGATTTACATTTTTTTGTCTGGTACAAGGAAAAAAAAATAAGAGAAAATTTCTATGTACCTTCTCTTATCTAAAATAATTTTTACTTTTACTTTCACTTTTTAAATTGATTTAAAAATTAATATATCTAAATGCAAAAATATATTTATATGCATTAATTTATGAATGAACCTAAAAATAAAAATGGTTGTCATTTTAGATTGACATTATTGCGATAAAAACACATGAAATAAATCAATGCAAAATCTTCCCTTGTTATTACTCCAAAGGTAAATATTTACATCTAACCATATTACCTGATTCTGGTTACACAAGAAAATTCGTTTACATGCTAAGGAATTTCTATCTGCTGGCCTTTGATTGGAGGAGTTTGATCCAAACCATAAATCAATTAATTGTTTTGTGTATATTTTAATCATCATTCCACCAATAGACGCGCAAGCAGTATTATTAAAAGTATAGCCCCATCGTATAACTGAAGAAAAGGACAGTCTTAATGAGCTGGCCATAAGAAGTTTCTCATTGTATAATGGAATAAGATTTAGATCACAATTTCCATTATCACAAGCTCTTAATTGTATCTTAAACTTATACCCCACCATCAGAACAGTCTCTCTCACGTATCTCCCAAAATAGCACATTAGATAACTGCGATAATGATAAGCCAATTATAGATTTCACTTAGATTAGCTAGCTGGATTGGATGTGGTGAAATATATAAGTATTTATTAGGGGGGAAATGAGAAATTTCAATCAGCTAGACAGCATACAACATTTTTCAACGAGAACCATCATTCTCACAGGTTTTTATTTTTTACGTGCCTCCTCCTATAATAATTATTTTGACTTGTAACGTGAAACATTTTTTAAAAATTAAAATGGACAATAATTTCATATTAATTATAATACCATGTTAAAAATTATGTCTCTCAAAAACTTAAATTTAATGGTTTTATTGGTCGTCTCTCAACATTATTTACCTCTAATTATAGTTTTTACTATGAAAAATAATTCTGAGTTTATATAATACTTACAAAATATTTACAAATGATTCTTTAACATGAAAATTCATGTACCAAACTTGAGTCATATCAATCCATGAATGAAAGATGAGGCAGGCAAAACAACCCATTTAGCTGGAATATGCAAAACATATTGATTCATTGAAGAAACCTCGATACAAAAGAGTGAAACTAAAGAAAGTTGCTTCCTTGGAGTTGGCTCCTAAAATCGCATGTTCAAAGATCCTGATACGCCCTATAAGCATCCGAACACGACCCCTGTGGATTAATTTATGATTATTCAAAGAGCCATCATTGGCTATGCACTATAGTATTCAATTGTGCATGATAGCCTCTGGCTGATATAATAACCATATCTCAAAGATTCATTATTGGCACAAAATCTTGGGATTCCTTGCTTTTTTGAAGGCACATGACTTCCTCTTGGCCATGTCTAGTTGTACGCATTTTATTTATTTATTTATTTTATTTCATTTATTTATTGTTTATGGGNAACAAGTGAGCTTGCTTAGGTTAATGTTCATGTATGCTTGAGTTAGTTAATGCTGTCTCCTGTGGCGCACAGTATAATACATGTTGACGAAACTAAATTGACTCGCCTTGGATCATGTAACCATATCAATTTTGATAGCTTGCTTCATAGGTAATTCTCCAAAAAAGACATAACAAACCTCTCTTATATGCTAGGATTATTCTTTTCCTTTTAAAATAAGTGTTCAAATTTTATTAAATTAGAGTTTTAAATATTTGTTCAACTCATGTTTTAATGCAACATTAATTGTTTTTTTTCTATGTAACGTCCTTAATTTAATTATGCTTAAAACTTTAAATTTGTCATCAAAGTTTGCGGTGTCGGTGAAATTTATCCCCAAACTATAAAAAGTATTAAATTCATCCTCAATATTACTAAAAGCTGGTCGAATTAGTCTTTTGGCATCAATTTGATCGACTTTTGGCAACCATGAGAACTAATTTGATTTCTAACATTAAACACGAATTTAAAGGTTTACTCATTTAATTATAGTTATTAATATTGTCAATTTCATAATATCTGTAACTTTTTAAATTTAGTGTATTCTTAAATCAATGTATTTTTTAAATTTAGTGTATTCTTAAATCATTTTATGTGGTCAATTAATCGGAGTGGGATTTTATATTGGGAGAAGTTTGGAGTTAGTTGCTATTTCATCAAACCTTGAGAAGTCGATGCTTAGGGATGTGAATAGGTTGAGTCAAGTTAGACTTTGGTTAAAACAGGCTTAGCCTGCTTCGAAATTATTTGGTCTAAGCTTGGGCCTGTTGTCTATTATAGGTTATTTTTAAGGTTCGGTCTAACATTTTTAAAAGTTTAACTTGGCTTGAAGGGTTATTTAAAAGTCTTCTTAAAACAAAGACAAAAAAAAAAAGTTTAGATATTATCTATTAATGAAGCTTTACATACTATGTATCTAATCAAGTCATTAACATGAAATATTCAAGCATGAAAGAAGATATACTATATAAGTAACTAAAAAAATTATTATTACACAAAGATTCGAGTGACATTGCAAGAAAAAATAAATTAATAATTAACACAACTAAATGTTGTGATGACAACTTGAACTTAGTGAGATTTTCATGAGAAAAGGCGTGGACGGTGGTGACACCAACATATGAAGAGACATTTGAGGGAGTGAGAGATGAGCACCACAAGAGATTTTGAGCCTAGTTAGATTAAATTATAGGAATAAGACCATATTTAATTTTCATTTTAAGCAAATGTTTTCAATATTCAATTTTTTTTATAATATATATAAAGTCCGACTTGTTGGACTTAATAAACTTTTTTTTTATAGCCAAGTCCATTTAACTAAAAAAGACTTGTTTAATAAATAAATCATGTTTTATTAGGCTTTAAATAAATCGCGCCAAAGACACTGACGAACCACTTGACTTATTTTCACATCCTTATAGGTGTTTTTGCCTTATTATTATTATTTTCTCGTTGTGTAGCCAAAACTAATCCATATTTTTCTTTTGACAACAGCTCGGTAATTTGGGGCTCAAAAACATTATAGGCTCATACTTAAAATTCAGAGGCCCAATATTTTCTTCAGACCCATTTGGCATAAATCTGTTTATTCATCTTTGGGTCGAATCATCTTAGTGCCATTCTTTTTGAAATTACAGAATAGGACTAAGCTGTTTTTTCTCTTTAATTTAGACTGGTGCTTTGGGCTCATGAACCGTTTGTGCTTCTGGAAATCTTGCTCATCAATCTGTCAATCACATAATTTCTCACAATCACTTTGAGATGATTTTACTTAGAATTTAATTGGAATACATTCACAATATAAATTTATATTGTCATCTAATCATATACTGACGCATCATTAAATATAATCGACTATCATACAAACTACTTAAATGGTCACTTAAATGGAATGAATTGATTGAACGACTGCATAAAGATTTTTGCATCATCAGTGCATCAAAGTTAAACAAAAAACTATGAGCAATTTCTAAGTTTCCAGGATAAATTCTTCTGTACTCTTAGAACACATTAATGACTAATAATGCTTATGAAACATACATTAAATGTACTTTAAAAGTATGCACAAAATTTTCTTATGATAACTCCATTCTCTAATCTTCTCTTCTATACTAATACTAACGAGCGCGTAAATCAATTCATCGGAATGCATAGATCAACTGATGAGAATTATTCTAATTTAATTAGAGGTATCGGATTTGAGATGTAGCTAGGTATAAAGTGTATACCCACTGCACTCGTGTTATACCTTCCGTATATATAGAGTGCACTTTCGGTCCTCTCTTTATAAGCCGCATGTCCTTTTGTATTTTCCTTTTTCCACAATGCTCCGCTCCATATTTTTTTATTATCAACATGCTTAATTTAAAATCTGTCCACACACACACATACATGTGTGTACATATATGTGTACATAAGGTCATAAATAGAACAATATTGCTGCATGCATAAAACAAACTGAACTCTTTGGAAAACGACTTTTGGATGTGACTGGTTGTTAATTAGAACTAGCTTGGGGTGAGATGACGTAAGAATAGGAAAAAATACATGATAAAGAAGAAGAATAAGAAATCAGGGTTAGAAAAAGGGCATTGATTGAAAAGAAAGAAAGCAAACTAACGGGAGTTGGTTCAAGTGGTAAGTGACTTGGTATTGCTTAAATAAGATTCTGAGTTTGAGACCTTGTGTACGCAATTATCTCCGCTAGAAGACTCACCCACCATAACCAGGTGTACGACTCAGGTCGACCCGGATTAATTAAGGCAAAGTCTTAGATACTGGACAGACAACCTAAAAAAAAAAAAAGAAAGCACTAGATATTATTGGGCAAATTGTGAACACGATCTAAATTAGTGTTATTTACATAACTCAAGGACGTGTCCATCAAGGTCACGCCATGTTTTCATTTGTCATGACATTTTTGTCATCATCTGCATATGTTTGGGTCGGATTAGAAATCGAGAGAGAGAGAGAAAGAGCATTTTAATATTTGACCAGAATGTGTGGGTGACGAGGAAGAGGAGAGGAAAGAAGGTAGCATTAAAGTTGTCATATAGCATCAAAATGTTGTTGATGGAGGGGTGATAAATAAATTAATATTACAATCATTAAAGTTATTAAATCGGAGAGTTTAAGTAAATTTGTGGAGTTTTTATAAACTCAGATCGTAAACTCGTATGAGTTTATTTATTATTAAAAAAATATTTTAAAATATTATTATACTACAAAAATATATTTAATAAAACTTGAAATTCATAAATACTTTTAACTTCACAACAAAGCACAAATAAAGATGAAATATATGAGTTCTAAGTTCAATTCATACATAATACATAATACATATGTTTGAACCAGAACATATCCTCCTCCATATAAACTTAATGACAAACAAAATCTATCAACACAAGAGAGAGTCGGTGTGTAGCAAATGTATATAAAGAACAATGTCACTCATTCTTAACAGAAATAGTATGCTTTGAGCCAACAACAAAGAATTCGGTGATGACTTCGAGGGTCGTGCCCTTTGTTTCTGGAACCTTCAAGAACACAAATATTCAGGAGATGACACACACAACAGCATAAACACCGAAAATACCATCAAGTCCCATAGTATTGAGCATCACAGAAAGCGAGTATGTGACGATGATGTCTCCAATCCAAAACACTAAAGCACAGATAGCGATGAAGAGATCACACACCCTAGTAGGAAAGATCTCTGAGCAAATGATGAAATACATACGATAGATTAGCGACGGAGCACGATGGAGGAGCACACCGGAGTACGATGGCACGACGAAACACGATTGTAGGCGCAACTGTGAATGACAACTCTGAAACACTCAAACGACCTAAATCTAAAAACTCAGAGACGTGCAAAACGACGTCGTTTTGCTTGTTTTGTCCTTAAAAAAAACACAACTGTGGTAAACTGGTGAACTCGCCAGTAAACTAGCGATTTTATGCGAGTTCACACGAGTTTACTCAGAAACGAGTTTACATGCGAGTCAGCTCGATTTTACTACCTAGGACCATAAACGCGTATGAGTTTATGAGTTAAATCGCGATTTTGATAATCATGACAGTGATAATTATTTATAATAATTATATTAAAAATGTGTATAATTTAATATGGTATATCTTATAGATTTATGTCAAATAAATATGAGACTTACAATTTTAAAAATAATATAAAAATTTATGTTCTCATTTTTGTATAGATTAAATTAAGCTCTATATTAATTTTTAAGTAATTTAATTTATGTAAAAATGAGAACATAAATTTTTATTTTAATTTTAATACCTTAAGTTGAATTCAATTTTTCTCACAATTTTATTTTTACGTTGTTATCTTGAAAGTACTTTTGATGTGAATCCTAAAAGATATTTTTCCCAAGGAACGAGGGGGGAGGGGATGGATTGGAACATTGTGGGTACTTTTGTGGGAGGCTTTTGGACGTGGAATAGTTTTGGAGGACAGACATAGAAATCTCTAAAAGAGATTTGGTTCTATGCAATTTTATTAGAAAGCTAAAGATATCTTAAATTGGAATCATACGTAGGGCTTCTTTTGTCCACTGGGAATAATTAGTATATGTCCCTAAACTCACTCATTCCCCATTCAGGTGGGGTTAGCAACTTTTGACAATACAAGTTGTCACAAATGACTTGTGATTGTGGTAATTAACAATAATTAGTATTGATTAATTGTACATTATGATAGAGGCAAAGTTATGTACACAAGCCAGAAAGATTGACTCAGAGATTTAATCATCTTAAATTTAATAATATAATTAATAATAATGTAATTAACAATAATGTAATTAACTTAATACGAATACCACTAAGGTATTAGAGGGACTCCGCATCATCTACCCTTTTAATTGTCGGCCATTTGGCCGTTTCTGCCACAATGCCAATTAAGTCACGTAGGATTTTTCTTCATTTCATTTTATTTTCCCTTTACTTCAAATTATTTAATTTTATACATGTGGACCAATTTTAGTTTCTTCAGCTTATATATATATATATATAGAAGGTTGCAAGAGATAACATTTTCGGAAGTATATATACCATAATAAGGAACGAGGAAAAAGTGTTAATTTTACTCCGTAATTTAGAAACATTTTAGAAGGGCTCACTTTGAGTTTGATTCTTGGAAATAAATCATTTTGAAGGTGTGTGGTTCGCGAAATCTTTTCACGTCCTTAAAAATGTGGCTATAGAAATGCAACATTTTCATGTTTGATTCAAGGTAAATACATTTTGGGTAACTTGTATTTCCAGAAATGAAATTTGCTTCATTTTCATTCTTATCTCCTCCATGGGATTTTTGGATTTTCATGGGATTTGAATGTTTTGACATATGAAAAGGCTAAATTGCCCCAAAACCTCGTACCATATGTCAACATCATCCATCGGTCAACCACCATCGATTAACAACAGCCCACCACTAGCCAGTAACCGACCACCACTAGCCAACGACTAACCATCTTCATCTGGCGACCCACCGAAAATTGACCGCTGCCTGACCTGCGACAGACCACCGCCCGACCGACGACAGACCACTGCCAACAATCACGCACCATCGCTGAAACACCATTGAATAGTAGCGAATCACTGTAAGATTGCAACAAAACACAGCCGAAAGGCACCAAACCACAACCATAAGGCACTAAACCATCGCCGAACAGCGACGGGCCACAGACTGATGGCGATCCGACGGCGTCGAGTTAATGCCGGACAACGATGAACTACTGCCTGCGTTAATAATTTTTTCATGGGTATTTTTGTAAAAGTATATTGTAATCCCGAGAATGTTGTTAAAAGTTCAATTTGCAACCAAATGCTTTCAAAACATATTCATGGAAAAACTTTTTCTAGAAATAGCATTCTTAGGAATAGTATTTCCAAGAATAAAAAAGATTAGGTGAACCACATGTCCCCTTTATGCAGGGACGAACCCATATAGAGTGAATAGCAAGGGTCAAAACTAAAGAGTTTTATATAAAAAAATATTATAATGTATTTATCAAAAAATATTTTAGGGTTATATACATGTAGTAGAATTTTTTGGTATTATCGTAAGTTTTACTCTCCTCACTCGAATTTTTTTTAATTTATTTTTCAACAATTTTTAAAGCAAAACTCATCAAACTTTATTATCATTTGATGAATTTTACTTTAAAATTTGTTGAAATTAGAGAAATTGAGTAGCAAGTGGAATGATAAAAACTTAAGAGAGTGCTAAAGATGGTCCTCTAAATCATAAAAATAGTCAATGAAAAAAAAATTCGTAATCAAAATTTTCAAAAATCTTTCTCTTAATACTTATTAGAAGATAACTAACAAGAAATTAATCTTTCATCTTATTTATGAGATAATTCTTTACAATATTCTTGTTGAAAAAAAGTTATTGGTCGTAGTAGTCAAAACAAAAATAGTCCATATAAAAGAAAAATCAAACTATCAATTAAAGAATAAAACTTGTCATTTGTGGATAAGCTACTCATTTCACAGTGATTAACATTAAGTTGATGTTGAACTTATTTTCTAATCTACAATAAAAAGATTAAAAAAAAAAGTTTAAGAGTAGATATGTATAAAGTATGTTGTAATATATGCATATGTGAAGAAAGGTAAAAAAAAATAAATCAGTGAGACTTAAATTTGGTATAATATTAACCCATCAAGGTTAATCAACTAAGATTGTTAATATTTTATAGTCTTTTATGCACATAATATGTAGTTTTTTTAGAATAATTGTGGGAGGGCATGGTCCATGCTCGCTCCCCCTTAGTTCCGTCCCTGCCTTTATGTAAAATTTTCATATTACTTTGTTATACGTAGTTTTTGAACATTTTAATTGATAAAGAGAGACTATCACACATAACCAAGAGAAAAATTAATGATACAAAATTATATATGACAAGGTCATGTGAATTTGTGAAAAATTCACATAAGATAATTCATTCTTTTAATTCTTTTATTTTATAATGACGTTGGTTACTAACTTATTACTTCAATAAATACCTTAAAAAGTCACATCAATTGGATTGGAATGATATATGTTCTTTTTCTTTAATAAGTGATTTCGAGTATTTATGTTATTAAATTTATCTCATATAAAATATTATGTTAGCACATATATACTATTTATCATTGGATAAAAATGGAGCCCACGTCCTATTAAAATTCAATTTAATAATAAATAACAAATTAATCGACTTAATATCTCATGTAACATAATTATAAATAACATTTTTTGATCTATGAGTCATAGCTTTAATTCACTTTTACTTTTGTGAACTAACTGATCAAGTGGAAGTAAGGGGCCATAAATAAAAAAATCAACATGGGTCCTCTCATTCGAGATGCTTAATTTAAGCAAAGATCTCTTAACCACGAAACAAGAGGAAGCATAGAGAACCCAGTGAAATTAGAAGAAAAAGAAAACAATATAAAGCAAAGTTCAATCTCATAATCAGCGATCTAAAGGGACATTGTAACAACAACATGGGTGGGGTGGGACATGGAGCCCAAGCTGATGGAGTTTCAAGTACAAAGGAAAGTTAAATTTGTTTGGTGACTTTAGTGTACATGACAATGTTTGGCTTTGTCTCCCCTATTTTGATATGATTGATTTGAGTTTATTATGAAGCTGCATGCGCGTGATTGAAGCTCTTCTTGTGGTCCTTGCTGTGCCCAAAGGCCAACTACAAACGGGGTGGTACCCTAATTGCTGCCCTCCAATACTGTCAATGATCCCCACATTGTTGTGTCCTTGCATGAGCACATACAAGCCCCTCTCACTTCACATTGTTAGTTAGTTAGGGAAAGCCTTGGAACCATCTAGTTCACACATAAATAATAAATATCCCTCCAAAAATTGGTAGTTGCTCTAGTAGGTGAGCTTTTTCTTGCTTAGATGGTTGCGTATAAAGTTATTAAACTCGAGAGTTTAAATAAATTTAAAAGTTTATTAATTTCATTAAGAATTTATTTAAAATCGTACGTGTTTACCAATAAAAATATTAACTCGTTTTGTGTAATATAGTTATAAACTTGTAAAAATTTACGAGTTAACTTGATAGTTTAACAATTTTGTTCGTGCATTAATATTATGGTTCATAATCTTGGCCTACAATACTAATGTATAAAACATTCAATACAGTAGAACAAGAAAAAATTCTTGTTCGAAAAGCACTTGAGAATCTCTCATATTCCTCATCAATATTATGCTAAACCAAGCCAAATTAAGAGAAATTCTTAAGCGGTGTGAGAACTTGATTTGATTTATTTACCAACTATATTTTCTTTATCACCAATAACTTTTAAAAAGTTTTGATGTAACAATGAGTTAATAGGACATAATAAGAGAAATATTTTATTTTCACGACCAATTAAGAATTTTTTAAAATTCCAATTAATAAAGTATTTTTTTTATTTAGACCACCATTTGAATTAAATAGAATCACATAAACAACAAAGTTCTCCCTTCCAAAATTTAAAAAGGACCAATTAATAAAGCATGTGTAGGCCAGTTTGAAAGTAAAATAACAAATATACAAATGCAGGAGTCACAGTCCATACAGCAAGCCAGCCACATGGGTTGAGTACTGGACTTTCAATATCAAAAGTCAAAAGTAGTGTACAAAGGCAGAATCCCATCAATTTCTCCTCCTACAAACATTACTATAACTATATGTTAGTGTTTTACTGTTTTTGACAAAACAAAAACTACTTATTCCACATGTATGTTTTTGTTTTTTATGACTACTATATATAAAAAGTAGTAACATGTGCCTATACTCCTTTTTATCCATTTAAAGGTTGTGCAAGAATCAATCAACAAAATTAAAATTTCTTAACCTACCCACAAAGGGGAAAGAAATTACTCTGCAATCAATGGAAACACATAGCCAACAACAGCCTCATCTCTCTGATAACCTCAGGCACCAATCTATTACTATTGATCATGAAGAAGAAGAAGAAGAAGAAAAGGAGGCAAATCAAGATACTAATACTTTGTTATTGGATCTGAATGCCCCAGGAGGAGGTGGTGATGATGATGATGATTCTGTTCTTGGATCCAAGGATTCTTCTTCTTCATCAGAAGAGAAAACTAGTACTACTGCTACTCCTCCAAATTGTGATGCTGCTAGTGGAGACCAAAGAGTGTTCTCTTGCAACTACTGCAAGAGAAAATTCTACAGCTCACAAGCTTTAGGGGGACACCAAAATGCTCACAAGAGAGAGAGGTCAATTGCAAAAAGGGGTCATCATCAAAGGCTATTAGGATCAACACCACACATAGGAATCATGATTCCTAATTTCCTTCACAACAATAATCTCAATCGTTATGCAGCTACAATTGCATCTCTACCACTTCATGGTGCTTCTAGCATTAATAGGCCACTAGGAATTCAAGCTCACTCCATGATTCACAAGCCTTCTTCTCATCATTTTCCATCAAACGGGTTTGGAAATTGGTCAAGACCCCTTATTGGTCAACAACCTGGGATAGGGAAGCTAGCCATGGAAACTTTCCAATCATCATCATCAAGGGGAGGAAGTGTTGGACGGTTTGAAGCTGTGAAGACCATGATGCTCAATTCTGCAGCCAATGAAGAAATTAGCGGTTATCTGGTTAGTGGGAACCGTTTGAAGAGTAATAATCAAGAAGAAATGAAGCAACTTGATTTGTCCCTAAAGCTCTAATTAATATAGTTATTAAGATTATTGGACTTGTGTTATACTAGTACTTATCCATGATCAGAGTAGAGTTTAACATTTTGCCAAATTTTTATTTTATTTTATTTTATTTTTTCTCTGTTTTGTAGTAATAATAGATTGTGTAAATCTCTGTTTATGGGAGGATCAAACTAAGTTCTTTTTGTGTATTGATGAACTCACAATTATTCAATTCCTGGTAAGGTCATGTGTGCCTTGAGTTGCAGCTTTTGATGCTTGTTAAAGTCTTTTTTTCTTGTCGAGGCTTATTTTATTTTATTCTACTTTGTGAGTGCATAGAAGTGAATCTAGAGAGGGGTTTTTGTAAAGATCTTATGACTATGTTGTCAGTCTCAAAGCTTGGCTAGAATCTCCTTTAGTTTAGTTTCAATTTATAAATCAAATTAGTGCTACTAAACTAGTCCACGATTTGAAGCCTAATCAGAAAATTAACGCATAAAATTAATTCCAAAGTTTTAAGGGTTGAGTGTTGTTTATGGAACAAGAAGATTACGATTTCATGTCCATGTTAGAATTCTGGTCAAGAACTATGACAAATCGAAGTTACTAGTGCTTGCTGGCTTTTAAGTGTTAGTGTGAAAAAAATTGGTTAATAATGAATTAGTAGAGAGTTTATAACTGAAAAGACTCATGAATTTATCATCTTATAGATCAAGATTTATCGTATGATTTATTGATGTAATTTTTCACTTAGTCGATTGAGATTGATTTTTCTGAATTTGAGCTCTCATTTTCAACAACTAAAAATTAATTAATACCAAACCCTAGTGATTATGATATTAAAAAATATATAAAAAATAAAGACTATGACAAATTGATCACATGAATAAATAAATAAATAACATATTATTTTATAAATGAAAACCACATTAGTGGGTTCGACTTGGATAACATTATAAAAGTATATTATTATCTACACACACATAGCATAGTAGATTAGACTTGATCTCTACTACTTTGGTTTTAGTATAGGGAAGGCATGCTTGTCCTATTTGCTGGTGCATGTACTCTGTCACTTTCATAAAGTGGTCTCAAATCTTGGAAAGATTCGTATGTGTTCATGTTTATTGGTATAATAATAAGCCTACATAAAACACTACAGCCGTTGGCATTAGAGGACAAAACTCTTCAGGATTAAAAAATAATTAAGCAAACGTGGATGTTACTCGTCAAAGGCATATTGTTCAATTTTCTTCTCACGTATGCAAGCAAAAACAAGCAGATAGTACATGTGTATTTTCACATGGTTCAATCCTAGTTTCCCACTAATTTTTGTCATGGACCCCGCCGAATCTCCAAGAGCATCATATTTCGTGATTTATCCGTTGCTTTAGGACATGAAAATCCATCTTTATGATAATTTTCTGTTTATTACTAACATATATGTTAGTGTTGGGTTGAAAGACAAGAGACCTAGAAAAAGACACAAAAATATAAAATTTTTATATATTTTTTTTGTATTTCATTGGAGACACAAAATTTTAACTCGATAAAGTACGAAAAATTAGCTTAATAAGATAGATTTTTTTTTCTCTATTTTTTGTATCGCTATTTTTGTGTCTTGACTCTTTAACCAAACCGTGTCCTATTGATGAACATTGGAGAATTGAGATGGAGTTATCACTTCACTGATTCCTTTCTAACAGCATAATGATTACCGATAATAGGTTCGGGCATCCCCGTGTTTGTGTAACAGGGAAGCTTTAACATAGTATTAAGAGGATAATGGCTGATCACTCAAACAACAGGGGAAAATATATATTGCATGCATTGATCCAATTATAGCACCAACATTAGACCACTATGAGTATCTTGTGGTTTTCAATACAAATCAATAAGAAAACAAGATACGCAACAAACAAAATAAGAATGGAAAAAGTAATAAGTGTTCATAGGACACTTCTTAAAAAAAAGTTAATAAAGGAAAATTTTTAAAGTTTTTTTTTATGTATTGAATGTATTGGAATTGTAAAACTTTTATGTTTCCAATGAAAAGTTTCTCTTTCTAAATCTTTAACAAGTGTCTTTGATTTAAACCGTTTTGATAAACGAGTTTAAAACATAAAAAATGAAAGTGAATGGAATGAGTGATTATAAATTTCGTAAGCTTGTTTTGAGACTTGAGGAAGAAAAAAGGAATGGAAGGAAGGAAAAATGGGGTCTATGATGGTTAGATTGTGAGGGGTAAACAACCTTATCCTCTAATCCAAGCCCTTGTATGAGTGGCTTCTACTCTAGAGCTTGCGAGCAAGCAATTGCTGGGTTTCTCTGGATATGCCCTCTTTTGCGCGGGCGTATTTTCTGGTTTGCTGTCTGGTCTAGTCTGTGTGTGTATGCTCTCTTGTTTTTTCTCTATCTTTTTCTCTTCCTGTTCTCCTATCCAAATCCTCCCTATTTTGTATCCCCTCTCCTTCTTTTTTCTCTCATTTCCCATTCCTAGGATACCCTTTTCACTTCCTTGGACTTTACTCTTGACACGTCGTTTTCAAGGACTGCAGGTCAAGGCCCTATGCTGCATGGGTCCTTGTGCCTGCAGCTTGAATTGAGATATGTCACCATCAACTCTGCCCAATGCAGGTTTCTTTCACCCAAAACCTAATATAAACAAAATCCCTTTGTGTCCCTCTCTCCTAGACTATGTTGAAGGGTCCCTAAAGTGTGTAAAGTCACCAACCCTTGCTGCTCCCTCAGCAGGCCGCCAGAGGGCGTTTCAGGAAACCCCCTGAGGCCAACCTAAAGCTGTTTGCGGGCTGTCACTCTCAGCTGCAGTGAGTGCGTATTTTATTGCTTGCTCTCTAAGCTCTAATAGTTGGCCAAAAGCCCTTGGAATGGATCCCACGGCATCTTTGGGATGTGGGTCAAGATCCAAAGCCCTCCAATCCATAACCCCTCATAGTTCCCCTTTTTGTCTCTATGTGGATAAGCTCAGGGCGTATTTATTGGCACCACCCTATGCCTAGCCCTTGCTAACCATACTAGAGATAAATGTTTGTGCTTCTATCTTAATCGTATTGGTGATCATCCTTAATCCATGTATTATAAAAGGGTCTATATCATAAGCCCCCTTACACATGGAGGATGCTACCAAGTATTTTTCATGTGCAAAACATCCACGGACCCTTTTGGTGAAGGGCGTCTTTGTTTATCTGCTCTACTTGCTTGCCTCACTACCTTTTGTCAGCACCTGCTTGTGTTGTATCCTGAATTTGGGCTGACTGTCAATAATTATGCCCGCTTGAGATAACTGGTTTGAGCCTAGCCCACATTCATGAGCATTAGCAGGCCTCAACAAGCCCAATTCAACTATGAGGCCCAATCACGAAGGCTCCAAAGAATTCGAAGTGCAATTCCAGCAACTGAACTGAAGGAACAAATTAACCATTGTTGTGCAGGCCTAGATCCACACCTAAGTGCAAGTCAAGATCCACTATTGTCGTGCGTGCACTGCCATCATCCTCATCATCTTCGGTTGTGGCTCCTTTCTCCTTCGTGTGCGCTTCTTGTGCCATGTGCTGACATACTTCGACCGTTGTGACTGGAGTTACCCCCGACGAGCTCGTGGAATCTAGTGGTCGTGGCGGTCATGGTCGCCCTTGCGTCGTCATGCTTGGCTGCGGGTACAGTGTTCACAATGAACAGGGCGGCCGTTGTTGGCTCCATGTGCAGCGTTGGTTGCGAGTTCGCAACACCTCTATAGGTTTTTTTTACTGGTTCTCTTCTATCTTTTTTTTGAATGGGCCTATCGAAGCCCATTGCCTTCACACAGTAGGTCTCTTTCTGTGGGCTCTCCTCTTTTTTTTTTTTTGGTTATGCTTTTACTTGTTCTCTTTTGCATTGTATACGTGGCCTTCTGACAGTGTGTTTGATTTGTTGCAGAACGTGTTGCTCCTTTTCCCACCCAAAAAAGAAAACCAACTACAACGGCGAGTTCCCACGTTAGGCATCCTGCCAAGCGTCTTGCCCTTGCTTCTGCTGCTTCTGACTCTGCAGCCCCCACTGTTTAGAAGGCTTCTTCTCGAAGGGTTCGGTCCTCAACTCGGCTTCGTGGTTTGGGTCGTGTTGACACTACTGGTCCCAACCCTTTCGTAGATGCTACCCATCTTGACATGCTTGAGACAGAGCATGATAATTATCGGTTTGAACTTGCTCAGCTAAACGTCGAGCTATGCTCCTTGGAGGATCACATTCAGACCCTTCGAGCAAAGCATTCAGAGCTTGTTTCTTCTATTTCCTCTGTAGAGGCTCAGGGAAAAGCCCTCAATGTTGTTCATCGTGCATTGTCATCTCCTTTCTCATTGGAGACATTGGATTTACTTTCTTGGCTTATAATCTTGTAGTTTTTTGTTGATTTGCTGAACTTTGTATAGGCTAGTCTTTAGAAGGATGAATTTGGCATGTATTTGAGTAGTCTTGACATTTGTATGGAATTTGTAGCTATGTCTTGTTGAATTCTAGTCCTGACATATTTGTTGAAAATACGCCCTGAGCAGATTTGTTGAAAAATACACCCTGAGCAGATTTACTGAGAAATTCTGATATATAATTTGCTTGATGATGGTCTTGTGCAACAACATTCAACCATGTATTTATGTGTCTTCTGCACTTTGCAGTTGTTTACGAAGCTTGTTGCTTGTTGCTTTTTGTTTCTTTTCTTTTGCTTCTTTGGCTTTGTATTGGCTATGGATGACTTGTGATTTGCTTGTATGAATCTCCCCCATTTGAGGGGTTGCAAATATGACTTGGCCTTTTAAATTGGCTCTTCCTTGTTTGACAGGTTGAAGGTATTTGCGCTTGGCTAAATGTGTTGGCTCCTCCTCATTTGAGAGGTAAGGATCTGCATGTTTGGTGGCTCTTGCCATACCTGAAAATGCTTTTGCTTTCGACCATTATGGTCGTGAGGGTATGATAGCCTTTTGGCTGCACCTAAGCGGCTTCACCTCTTCAGTCCCGCATCACTCTCCCTTTTTGTGATTCTCTTTTTTTATTTATAGGAAGAGGGGAAAAGGGGGGATGGCTTTGTGCTCAAGAATGGGGTGTTGGCCTATGACTTATGGTCCATGTGTGTGCGACCCTCAGTTTCTAATCTATCCCTAAGACCTTGGGCACACACATGTTGGGACTTTCATCGAGCCTTATTGGTTGCTATTTCCAATCCTAACTTCCAACTGTGGAGTGCGTCGACGGGTGGGCGTAAGATGCATAAGTACATTAGGAATTTTCCTCACAGCCTGGATGTTTCCTAACTGGTGCGGTACTTAAGCAATGGGGGTGAGCATCCATAGAATGGGGGTGATAGAAAATCTTGCTGCTCCGAATTTCTCACCATACTGTTTCCATTGCCCATCCTATGTTGGGAGAATCGTGGGTGTATTTTATGAGCTTATCTCCCCTGCTAAAAAATGTTTCACGCGTTCATGTTTCAGTGGGCTACGCCTGAGGCGTCCGTACTTGATCCGTGAGAGATATCTCCTGCGCCCTGATACTCTCACTTAGGGATTACTACGTTTGGGTGTGACTAGAGCGTTCTACCATAGACAAGAGTCCCTGAGCCTATGGCGAATCGCTGAGCCCTATCACTTAGGTGTCACCTATGATGAGGCTAGCTTAATGGGTTTGTGCCTCGGAAGGCGCTCAAAAGATGATGATCATGGGTTCCTTAAATACCCTGGGACCTCAAGCACATGGGCCTTCTTTCGCTGATGCACTGTTGTGCTGTATTGGCTCTGCATTGGGTGGCCATTGAGGCTTTCAGTGTAATTGTTTGCTTTTGTGTCAAGCATTGGTATCATGGCTATGTTTTTCCTTTATTTGTGGCTATTTGCTGCATGAAATGTATCAGATATGTACATGCATTGCATTCATGATGGTGGTAAATAGTAATGGAATCATAATATTTCTTCATCATTACTTTCAAAGGGAAAGCATGTGAATCCATCTTAACTACACTATTTAGGCTAATGCTAAGAGTCATAACAAACAAAAAACCAGTCAGCAGGTATCTAATTCTCAATGTGCAGTAGCCTACAAACATAAATGGCATGCACTCATGTTACATATGATCAAATATCATGATTGTGCTCAAAATATCTTTTATTCATGATTTTTAACTTTGGATTTTGTTTTAGGTGAATCATGATGTAAGACAAATGCAAATATTATCATATATGAAGCATTAATCTATAAAAGACATTTATAGAGGTCATGTGTCTAAGAAAATAAATAATTATGCACCATGTTTTCAAAGTATATTTTAGAATAGTATTTTTTTACTTACTTGGTATGTCGAGGCATTTCATAATGACAACCCTTAGTTTAGGGTGTCTCCCATGTCGATGTCTTTTTTGCGGGCGTTTTTCCTTTCTCTGATAGCCAGACGCCCTAAGCACTCAGCGTCATTAAACTCATGGTGTGAATGACACATTCCTCATAAATTTGTTGCAAAAAAAACTTAGAAGAAGCATACTCCCAAGTATTGACTTTATTTTGTCATGCCAAGTGGACATCTTTACAGTCAATGACTTTGTAAATTCTTTTCAACCTGAATTCTTTATATACTTGAGCAAACAAGTTAATTTTCATTATAGATGCATATTCATAATAATCTAACTTGAATTCATTAATTTTCATGTATCGGGCATTTGGCACCTTCTCCCCTTTTTAGAAAAAATATGAAATTGCACATGAAATGACTTAAACAGGTGCTGAAAGAATACGCCCTCTTGCTCAGGCCACTCTTTTCTTTTCTTTTTTGTATTATCTTATGTACTCATGCGTTTCTTGCATATACAATTACATTTTCGAGAGTGTATTGATAAGAGAAATTAAGTTTACAAGTAAATTAATTATCTAAGCACCTTCATAGGAATGTCATTCAAGAACGTATTCAAGTCAATAATTAATGAGAATCATAGCAATGTCATTATAATCAGCTCAACATGTCAGTAATAGCATGGTGTGAAGTATAAAATATCAAAGAGACCATGATACATATTGCACAATTAATAAAAAGAGAGTTAAGAGTACTTATCTTCCTTGTTTTGTTTGTACAACTCTCCTTTAATTGTGCAAAACCCGCGTATCTCCTTGGTTATATGTGGTACACGCAATTGTTCAAGTATAGCTTGCCGCTAATCTTGCTTGCTGCTGGGCGTTTCTGTTTTGTCTGCTATGTTGGGCTTCTGCATATTATGGAATTTAGTCACATGCCCATCTTGTACCACTACTACTTTTCTTCCCAAGGTGACCAGGGCGTCTGCATGTCTATTTTCAGTTCTGGACGTGTGAAAGAAAACGTGTGGATGGAGTCTGGTTTGAGTTTAGAATACCATGTAAAAGCTTTACCCGCCAACGATTTAGAGAACTCTCATAACTGCAAGTCACGATTCGTTCTGTGGACGCCCAGGTCGTCCAAGTATGACAGCAATGCCCAGTACGTGCGTTGGCCCTTGGTTCTGGGCTCTCGTTCCCAAATCTGTGAGTATGGCTGTCAAAATGGGCGGGCCCGCCCGTTTATGGCCCGCGGGTCTAAACGGGCCGGGCCAAAAATATGCATATTTTTAGGGTCCGACTCGTTTATGGTCGGTCTGCAGGCCTAAACAGGCCGCCCGCTAGCCCGTTTATTTTTTTAAAAAAAATTAAAATATTAAAAATAAATTCAAAAAATTAAAAAAAAAAAAATCACGGGCTCACGGGCCGGTCCGCGGGCCTAAACGGGTTGGGCTTAAACAGGCCTATCCAATTTTTTTTAAAATTGTTGCGGGCCTATTTTTTGCATGTAAAGTCCGTCCATTTAACCGGGTAAACGGACCTGGCCCATTTTGACAGCCCTATATGTGAGTTGAACGCCCTCACCATCCTCAAGAGGAAAATCCTCTAAGTTAAAGTTTAGTGTTGGCAGGGTAATCGGTGGTATTCTACCTTCCATACTTCCTCGAGCTCAAACCCAGTGGAGTTGCCAATGATTTAAATCGTTTTGATAAATAAGTTTAAAACATAAAAAATGAAAGTGAATGGAATGAGAGATTATGGGTTCATAAGTTTGTTTTGAGACTTGAGGAAGGAGAAAAGAATGGAAGGAAGGGGAAATGGGGTGTATGAAGGTTGGATTGTGAGGGGTGAACAACCTTGTCCTCCAATCCAATCCCTTGCATGGGTGGCTTCTGCTCTAGAGCTTGGGAGAAAGCAATTTCTGGGTTTCTCTGGATACGCCCTCTCTCGCGCCGACGTATTTTCTGGTATGCTATCTGGTCTAGTCTGTGTGTGTTCTCTCTTGTTTTCTCTCTATCTTTTTCTCTTCCCGTTCTCTTGTCCAGATCCTCCCTCTTTTGTATCCCATTTCCCTCTTTTTTTTCTCATTTCCTATTCCTAAGAGACCCTTTTCACTTCCTTGGACTTTAACCTTGACACATCATTTTCAGGGGGCTGCAGGTCAAGGCCCTCTACTACATAGGTCCTTGTGCCTGCAGCTTGAATTGAGATATGTCACCATCAACTCAGCCCAATGCAGGTTTCTTTCACCCAAAACCTAGTATAAACAAAACCCCTTTGTGTCTCTCTCCTAGGCTATGTTGAAGGGTCCCTAAAGTGTGTAAAGTGACCAACCCTTGCTGCTCCCTCAGCAGGCCGTCAGAGGGCGTTTCAGGAAACCCCCTGAGGCCAACCTAAAGCTGTTTGCGGGCTGTCACTCTCAGCTACTGTGAGGGCGTATTTTATTACTTGCTCCCTAAGCTCTAATAGTTGGCCAAAAGGCCTTGGAATGGATGCCGTGGCATCTTTGGGATGTGGGGCAAGATCCAAAACCCTCCAATCCATAACCCCTCATAGTTCCCCTTTTTGTCTCTATGTGGATAGGTTCAGGGCGTATTTTATTGGTACCACCCTATGCCTAGCCCTTGCTAACCACACTAGAGACAAATGTTTACGCTTCTATCTTAATCATATTGGTGATCATCCTATTACAAAAGGGTCTATATCAGTCTTTAAAATATTTATTGGTAAAACCCAAAGAAGAAAATCATATAAGAAAAAAAATGATATTTCTACATACTCATTTAGTGCATTTATTAATACTAATACTCATGTGTATAATAGTGCGTATAATAGTGACGATTTTACCTTATGAATGGAGAATCGAGGATTGTGATGGTAAGTGATAATATTGTCAATTGCAAACCTCCAGTTCCCCACACATCAATTTAAAATTCCCTACTATTTACACATGAAGTTCTAATTTAGTTTGTCCAAATAGCAAAATTCTAAAAATTTAGAGAACATCCATCATACATCCCCAACGTCATACATCCCCAAGTAAGGAACTTACTTTAGAAGGTAAAGTGAAAGAATTTTAATATTAAATCAATAAAATAACAAGTGTGACCCATTAACCCTCTCTTTATTAATCTAAGATGAGCTTCTCACTTTATAGAAGATGTTTTCCCATATATTGCTACTCTCTTCTTCATCTTTGTGATTGGGCTGCCGGAGTTTAAGGAATAATCAAGGCTCAGATCCCATTAAACTCATTAAAAACGAATAGACTGAATTCTTTTGTTTTGGTCAGAAACTGGTATATAGGCTTTATGTGAATTCTCAAAACAAAAAAATGAAGAAGAAGAAGAAGAAGAAGGCTTTTCTTTTTATTGGTCTGAAGAGTTGGAAAAGAAAAATGCTTCATGTGGGTGGAATAGCTACGGAACCACATTTTGGGACTGTTGCGTTGTAATGGACCGTACTGAGCCAATAAATGGCTTGGGCTATTCTGTACAATCAGGTCTACAAAATGTTATGGTTGGCCCATAACAATCTTTTTACTATGGATCCGATGGAACCTTAAATATGGTTGGTTTTTATCTTGGTGTAGAAATTCAGGTAGTTGTTGATCGAGTGAAAGTAGTTCCAGTCCTTTATATATATATAGTCACCAGTCCGATTGCAAAACTTATGAGTATAATAAAAAAAGATGAATGTCTTAATTGGTTCTTCAAAAAAAATCTTCAATAGTCTTTGAATATTTTAAATATTATTCTTGACAATTATTTTATCTAATTAAGACTAAAGAAAGTAAGGTTCGAAATGTTCATACACTAATTGAGGACATTCAAAGATCAATTAAAAGTTTATTTGTTTGTTGATGGGTCAATTTCAACATCAGTGAAAAGCTCAAGATAATTTAAGACATTTTTTTCAAAAAAATTATCATTAAAAGAGATCATCGTTTAAATTACCGTCACTTGCAGAGTGAATTAGTCTTCTATTTGTTGGATGCGTAAATGTTATGAGAAATAAATAAAAAATTAATACTTTTTTATTTAAGGAAAATATTACGCCTCCCAAACAATTGTCCCCCAGTAGTGTTTACATGCTCTTATATTGAAAGAAGAAAACGAAGAGAGAGAGACAGAGAAAAAATTGTTCCATCATCCCAAAAGTGATTGACAATTGTTTGATTATGACCAGCTTTATCCATACAATAATGTCACATATTAGAATATTGGAATCACTATTTTAGAAAGGATCTTCTATTTATTACTTGATATCAGCAATCTTTTTTTCTTCTTTGATTCTGTTGAAGCGATATTTAATTTGTGTACCTATAAGCATTTTGATTTTATATATGTATGATGAAGTGGTATCAATTTCATGATGCATGACCCTCAATCAGAAATTAGGAGGGCATGGTTGAGAAAGTAGTTGTTGATTGACAGGGATATATCGCTGGCAATAAGCAAAGTGAGAAAGGTACTAAAGCTTCATATATATAATAATATAATCTCAGACATTACATGTGAGTTTGCCCGTGACAATTAGAGATATAGAAGCATAACCAATTGTAACTTCAGGTGGGTGACTTGTTCAACATTCATAACCAAAACCACAAGGCGTGTCTTGACTCTTGATGAATATAAACCATGGCTCATCATGCAATGATAAAGAGGAGAAAATGCATTATTGTTACTTGTAACGTTGGTATGACATCATGTGAACACACCAAAAAAAGGGGGTCAGGGTTAAATTTTCTGTGGAGAAAATTGTTATCATTTAGAGTGTGTTGAATGGTAAAAAGTTTTATAATACTTGATTGAATATATATATATATATATAATATTCACTGTCAACGTAAAAAAATTTATATTATCATCCAATTAAATCAATTCATATGCGCGATATTTTAACTAATAAAAAAAACAACTATTTTTTCTTAGATATTCTTGGATAGAAATGTGCCTAAATTTTTTTTATAATAGATACCAATTAATATTGGTGGATCTTTTGGTACTCACATGGGCCTTACCTCCTCTCATCTTAAAAAATATAATTTAACTTTGTATCAACTTAAATATTGTCAAATATCATAAAAATGTCTATAATAAAACCTTAATTTATGTTTGATTACATAGTTTTTACAATTTTTATTTTTAAAAATAAAACTCTCAAATTTTTTTTTAAAAAAAATTGAAAAGAATCCTAAATAATCATATAATTTTGTGATTCAATTTTGAAAATAAAAATTATAAAAAATATATAATCAATCACAAATTAATATATTATTGTGAAGACTCTTATAATTATTTAATAATATATAAGTTAACATTAATCTATAAATTAATATAACAGTATTATTATCTATTATTATATACTACTGATTTTTGGTAAGTACTACTACATTTTAACAAAATACACACTAAAGTAGATGAAAAAAGTATAATAAGAAAATTTCATTCTTCAATCCATTGAGACTTAATAATGTTTGAAAAGCCCATTAAAAACCTTCTTAAGCGATGAGGCGCTTATTATATTTAACTGATATTTTGACAAAGTCATTGATTCGTTCCACAGGCCAATCGGAAAAGGGGATGTGCTATTGGCAGCTAAGCAATTGGCAGATGGCTGTGTAAAACTTTGAAGAACCTTGTCAACTTTAGAAGTGCCCTGTTGTTGATTGGCAAAAGAAAAATGAACAACAGCGAAAAAGAATGAGCACAACCGACATGATGAGTGATCTTACTAGTGGTTGCTCGGTGGGTTCGAAGGTTGTGCTGTTTTGGATAAATAAAACATCTTTTTTATTTTTTCCCCATCCAACACGAGTACACAATAATATTCCAGGAAAAGGCATCTAACTTCTTTTCTTCAATAAACAAAAAGATAAATATGGTGGAAAAGAAGGGGTAAAAAACAAGGGAATCGATTCCTCTGCTACCACATCATGAATAAACCTAAAAGAAGATGATTGGGATGTGAGTATTTTTCACGTTATGTTTTGTTTTGAATTAAATTTTGTTTCTCACACAGTGAGATAGAGAGATAAAATTTAAGTAATACTTTATAAAATTATTTAAATAATTAACAAAAGTGAATTTTTTTAAGTAATAATAAAATAAATTAAGATACTATTTTAAGAAAATTAGTGATATGATTTGTTTTTCTCTCCAAAATAATTATTTTCACATTTCGTTACATATTAATATAACATAATAATATTATTAAATAAATTTTTTAATATAAATATTTTAAAGAGTTTAATTATTAGGTTCTATTACTAAATTATAATTAATTAAATAATAATATAAAAACATTTTATACTAAAAATTAATCTCTTTTGAATAACTATTCATGTAAAAAAAAGAAAACTAGTGTTTAAGGTAATCATATTTGTTTCTTTATGAACATCATCATATAAACGAGAGAAACGATGAACGTATAATTTAAATGTTATCAATTCATGGTTTATATAATATTATTAAGTGCACAAAATTTTCATATATATATATATATGTGTGTGTATAATTTTTTTTTACACACATGCACAATTTTTTTTAATACAAAATTAAATCAAACTAGATTTGTAGCGCATTAAATAGTAAAAAGTAATTATTGCTCTCTCTCCATCTCCTCACTCACATTCTAAGTATGTAGACCCATTCTCTATCATGTACAAATATTTTAAAGCATGTACAAAATTTTTTGAACTGACGTATACAAACTAACACAAACTATGATGAAAACGTAAATTAAAATGAAAATGAAGAAGAAATTTTTTGTGTTCACATGCACAAACTTTCGAATAATAATGCATAAATTTTTCTGTATACATGGACAAACTTTTGACCAAACAAATGTGTACAAACTTTTAAATAAGCATACACAAACTTTCTTACACAAATACACAAATATTTGAAAAATAAAAAATAACGAATATAATGGAAACAAAAAAAAATGATGGGAGATTGGGAAAGAAGAAAAAAAAAACAAAGAATAAAAAAAATGAGAAAAAACACATTAAGAAAAGTGATTTGTACAATAGTTGCCAGATTTTGAGATGTAGATCAAACATTTATCTATAAACAAAGGTTTTGCTAACTAAAGCTCAAAGGACATTTATTAAGCAAGCTAGAAAAGTACTCTTTATATTTTAAAATATATGTGATTTTGTCTAAATGTACGAGTATTACAAAATATAAAATTAAGAATACTTTACAGAATAATTTACTAAATTACTCTTATTTAATTGTTGCACATAACACTATTTAGGAGTCTCTAATAAAATAATTTAACTTCAATAAAATAAATTAAGGACATAATTAACAATTAACGATAAATGTTACTTAAAAAAGTGAAAGCAACAAATAATTTAGAACAAAAAAATAGCTAAAGTGACATATAATTTAAAATAAAGGGAGTATAAACATTTAAGCTTATAATACATTTATTCTCATTGAAAACATAATACAATTTTCATCTTTTTAAGACAAAAATTACTTTTACTTTCTTTATGTGTCCTCCCAAAGAGAGAAATTTTTACATGGTGACAAGACATCCAACACATCATATTTGAGTATAACACACAAATAAGAGTGAATTCTACCATGTGAGACTCCAAAATACTCTCTTTGTGACATTTTACATGTTGTGTTTCGCCTAAAACTTTATTTAAAATTAATTGTCGTTTGATTAGATTAAAAAAATATTAATTATTATATTTTTAACTATTTATTATGAACTATGTGTTAATTATATTACAATTTTTCAAAGCACTTGTTGAATTTTGAAGGATAATTTGGTCTAAATATTTAATATTTTATTTGAATAAGTGAAAATTAATTAATTTCTTAATATGTTCGCATTTATAAAAAATGACATATAATATTGAACGAAGAGAGTACTAAAAAGTGACTTAAGAATACTAGTTAAAGAACCCAAAATACAAAGATTTTATTAAAAAAAATAATAACTTAAAGTGTTTAACGTATTGACAACTTTAAAAGCTTAGTTTTTTAATAAAATATTTTGACTCAGAATATATTAATAAGTGTCATAAGATTACAGTTAACAAAATTATAAAAATAATTACTCAATTTTGTTGGGTGTATATTTAAATATGATGTGTATAATAAAATAAATTTTCCCCCTGACAAACGAAACAAAAGAGAAGAAAGAATATCCATTGTAAATCTCAAAACTTGTCGCTGCTGCAAATCTGCACGCTTCCTTAATCCCCTCAGCGTCTGTGCTGTGCTGTTCATGGACCGCCTCTGCTCTGCTGCTGCTGCTGCTCCCTTCTCCTTCTACATTTCTCACTTCAATAAGTGCCTTGAAAATCGTTACCAATGCCCTCTCTTTTCCCTATGAATTCCTCAAATTTTCTTTATTCTTCTTTTTATAATCCCTAGACACGACGTTAATACTTCTATATTCTTTCTTACTTAGATTAACGAAGCACACTAGTCACCTGCCCCACTCTTCATTGGTTAAACCCCGCAATGACCAAATCGCGGTTTCCAATGTTTTACCCAGTTTACCCTCTTTTTTTTTTTGCTTTCATTTTCGGACTCCTCTGAGCTATTAATCCACTTTCAAATATTGGAGACACGTCCATTTTTAACATTTATATGTCTGGTGAACAATATATTTAAAAATTTTAAAATAATAATTTAAAATGGATAAAATAATAATTGATATTTTTTTTAATATTTACATTGATCTTTTAATATTTTTTTTTTCAATTGATCTTTAAATATCTTAAACTTTATACTAGTTAATTCTTGAATATAGCTTACAAAATAATTAATGACAATAATATTTAAGGACTAATTAAATTTTTTTTATTGATTAATAAATTTAGACCCAATTAAAAATTTCATGTATCACGTTCCCCCCAACACATTAGATAAGTTCAATATAGATGAATTCAAACAAGCTGCATTTTCAACTTCAAATAGATAAATTCAATACATGCAACTAGGCTTTGAATCTGACCACCTAAATTTTTTATATTTTTATTTAATTAAATCATTTTATGTGTCTAACTTTTTAAGCAGTGAGTTAAAGAGTTAATTATTTTTATTTTTTGTAATAAAATTTGATTAAATGATAATTTAAAAAAAAATTATATTATCAATACATAACAATTAAATTTTAAAAAAAAGAGTGCACAATCTAAATTTGTCATTTGCAAAATTTAACCATAAATAGCATTGTTTTCAATTTTAAATAATTGTCCACACTTTTCTAGAAGCAATTATTTTTTAAAATTTTAGATAATATGAATTATTTTTTCCTTTAATATATTATATTAAATGAAGGAAAAGGAAAATATAGTACTAATAGGATGAGAGATGATAAATATAAATTGGATTTTTTTATGTAAAAGAAAAATTTTATAAATAGGGTTTTACTAATAAGTGCCTTAAAGACATTGGTTAAAAAAATAAAAAAAAATTGTATTAAAAAAACAAAAAATTTAAAATGTTTAATACATCAAATTATTTTATTTTAAATCTTTTGAATATTCTCAAGACATTTTAAGGGTTAAAAAAGTGCTTGAATAAATATGAAGATTAGAAAAGTGCTATTCCCTTCGATGTAAGCCTTTCAAAGGTTTGCTAAAAAATTAAATAGCCTTAATTTTACTTTTAAAAAAGTATAAATTATATTAAATAACTCTTTGTAGACTCATCTCTATATTAATTGCTCGTTTTTTTTTTCCACGAAAGGTATAATTAATGCTACTTAAGAATGGTAGAAGAAGAGTTTTGCTATACGTACATAAAAAATTACACACCATACATACACATTGTATTTATATAAATAAAGTTTGTGTTTTAACTCATATAATGTTTAGGCACTTAATTAAATATAGTTGAGAGTATCACTTACAAGTTTGTAATATTTATGCATTCGTGAGAATAAAGTTTGTGCATTATTAATGGTGTATGTATGAGTGTATGAAATTGAGTGTACATGTTGCATTTTTGGTAGAAGAATATCAATATGAAATCAATTGATTTTTTTTAAAAGAGACGTACATTAAAAGTTAAGTGAGTATTAAATGTTCTTAACTTTAAGATGTTTCAATCACTTACTTAACTCCAAATTTTAACTCGAGAACATGTATTATTACTTGTTAGAGCAAGGAATTTTTTAAGATTAGTCAATGTATAATACACCTTGAAACAGCCTCATATTAGAAAAAGAGAAGGAAACATATATGATGAATGATGCCCTAAAAATAATTAAAACGTAAACAATCAGCAGACACTTTTCTATTCGAAGAAGTGAATTGGGAAGACGGAATCCAGGAGGACTTGTTTTCCTCCCTAAAATAATGGAAACGCGGAATTAGCTGGAATTCTTCAGCATTTTGTTTACATTTATGTCCCACTCAAGTAAGTACTACTACTAGTACTAGCAATTGGACAGCCCGGAGAATTTATTTAAGAGCCAGGAGGAATCTTTTCATTTTTAAGGACTTGCAAAAATCAAGACGGAGTAACAACGGGGGCAACAAATGAATAAAATAAGGCAAATTAAGGAAAAAAAAAACAATTTATACTGATTAAGAAAGAGGATTTACAGGAGAGAAGCACAAGGACAATAATAATAAATGAGTTGTGTTATTTAAATTTATTGTAGACATAGAGACTAATATTTTATTCATCTACTTAAATAAAGTAATATTGTGGTAACAATTATTTAAAATAATTATATTTAGAATAATATTTTCTCTATTTTTTTAATTATTCACTTTAAATTGTGCACAAGCATTAAAAAAATAATTAAAAAAATATAAAAATAAGAAAAAATTAATAATATTTTATACAATTACTTTTATTTAATATAAAGATAATTTAAATTATTAATAATATATAAATATAAAAGAACATTTCTTTAATAGACATATATAAAAAATAATTAATATAATATAAATTTAATAAATAAACAAGCATTTATAAAAATACAAAAGTAAAAAAGCGAACAAGTAAAAAAAAAACAGAGACAACATGAAACCCCCTCACCCATGAATAGGGTGTTAATGAAGTGTAAATTTTATAGTAATAGATAAATCATATGCAAGTCTTTGATAATAAATGGATATAAATAAAAAGGGAAAGTTGGTTGAAAGATGGATAGAATCATAGAAGCACTTTCGGCCGCCGGTAGATGCCAGGGCAGCCCCCACACACCATCTCCTCAAAAAAGCACTTTATTCTTCTTCCTTCCCTCTTCTTCCTCCTCCTCCTCCTCCTCCTCTTCCTACTCTTCTTCTTCTTCATTATCTTCTAAAGGGAAAGGGACCATAACATAACAGAACAGAACAGAACAGAACAGAACAACCAACAATCTCACTGCAAAATCTCTTTAAACTTGCCAATCTACCCTCTGAATTTTCCCCATTTTTTGCCACTTGAGCAGAGCCTAATAATGCTGCGGAAACTGGTGACGGTGCCAGGGAAGAAGAAGCCCGGAACAGTTCCCGTTTATCTCAACGTCTACGATCTCACCCCTATCAACGGCTATGCCTATTGGCTTGGCCTTGGTGTCTACCATTCTGGGGTTCAAGGTGAACTACTCTCTTTTTGTTCTTCTTTCCTCTCTCCTCTGTTCCACTTTTCCCTTCTTCAATTTCTTCCACTTCTTTTCCTGCTTCTCTATTATTGGTTCCTTAATCATCCTACTTTCTCAACTCAGATCCATGATTATGCTATGTTTATGACCTTGTTCAGTGGAAAATTGCTCTGCAGTATCGAATTAAAGAGCTCTTCTTTTTATCCATGTTAGACTAAAGTTCGCAGCTTTACCTGAATTCTATATCACAAGACCTATTCCTTCACACTCCATTCAGTTGGATATTCTAATAAGTGATGAAAGCACTGAAATTTCCTCTGCTGCCTTGGTTATCTTAATTGGGACATGTTAGCTGTTTGCCAATTGTGATTACTAGCTCATTGGCTTATAGTTATTCACTATTATGTTTCTTTAGTAGTGGTTTAATCCAATCTGAAATTTCCTTTGCTTGTGGATAATTGAAGATGGGTTTTATTTTTTCATAATGTTATTTCATTTCTTGCAGTTCATGGCATTGAGTATGGTTTTGGAGCACATGAGCATGACACCACTGGGATTTTTGAAGTGCAACCAAGGCACTGTCCCGGCTTCACTTTCAGGAAATCGATTTTGATCGGAACAACTGATCTCGGCGCTAAGGATGTTAGGGAATTTATGGAGAAACTGGCTCAAGAGTACTCTGGGAACACCTATCATCTCATCTCGAAAAACTGCAACCACTTCTGCAATGATGTTTGCCTCAAATTGACCGGAAAGTCTATCCCTCGATGGGTAAATCGACTTGCTCGGCTCGGTAAGGAACAATGATCAAACTAAATTCTCATTGTTTAATTGCTAATCCATCTTTCATTCTGCTTGTATGCGATGTTTTCTCGCTTAGAAGCTAAGGAAATTTCCATTCTTTTCTGGCAAATATGAAGGTACCCAACGTAGTTGTTATTTTGAGTGATTTTTGCGGTTCCTCAACAGTCAGCAGCAGTAGAATCCGTCTTTCTTAACAAATTATCAATTTTATATTACTAAGAGCACATTGTAAAATCTAAAATAAAACCTCTACTCTGGAGAAAACCATACTTAACTTTTTATTGTTGCATTTGATCAGAACTTTGCTTTCTGTAATTTTGTGGTTGTGATTGTTGAATGTTACGTTTCAAATTAGCCTTTTCTTGTGATAGGTGTTACTGGATTCTAATTACTTTTGACCACGATTACATTTCATTTCATATTCTAATTACTAGATTCTAGTATGCACTTGTTTTGTGATTGATGTTTCTATGCCTGGCCTTGTAAACAAAAGATTTCTGAGTGTTCCCTCAGTTCACCTAAACTAGTATTAAGCATGTCATGTCATGTCATGTGATGATTTCTCCTCAATGCGAAGGTCTTCTCTGCAACTGCGTTCTACCACCAGGGCTAAACGACACTAAGGTTCGGCAGGTTACATCGACAGACAAGGTTCAGGAAGGAGAAAAGAAGAAAATAAGAAGCCAGTCGAGCAGGTACGAGGCTTCCTCAAATCCTCCGTTGCCGCCTTGCCCTCGAGGTTCAGCGATCAAAAGTAGTAGCCAAAGACATTGCCTTCCTCCTCCTCCATCTTTGACTAACGCTTCTTCGGCCTCAAGAACCTTAACAGTTAAGTAAAATCCTTGACTGGGAACCAGGCTCCAAAATATAGGTCTTTTAGGACTATGTGAGCAACCTAAGTTGAGCAGGGAAAGAAAAATTGTATTATTTGTTCCACCTTCTGTTCTGCTGTGCATATCTTCTATAGTGGCAAATGGCAATAGCTACTATGTAATGGTTGCTTTGTTTCTTCTGTTCATTTTTTTTGAAAATGCTTGCTTTGTTTGGTGAATGGAAAGTTCCTTTGTTTCTGTTATTGCTGAATCTTGATTATCCTACATTAGTTGAAGTTAGCAGATAGAAATTTTTGTCTAGGCATGGTCTACCACATCAATCTTTTAGGCATCAAATTATTATTTAACATGTGCAAAAAGTATTCTTGGCAATTGATGCATTTTTATTGTGGACCACACAACCTTATACACACTCAATGCATTTTTGGTCCTTGAGGAATAAGTAGCGTTTATAAGGTCATCATGGCTTGGGCTTGGTTAGTCCATGGCCTGATGTTTAATTGGATCATATGATTTTTATTTTTTTTTAATCTCCTCATCTGGACCCAAGATTAGTGTTTGACCAAATTTCTTTCCAAAACAAAAAATAAAATGAAAGGAGGTTTGGACACAACTTTTCGGGCAGAAAGGGAAGGGTGTGTAATTTTTTATTTTATTTACTTTAAAATTGGAAATAAAAGGGTAGGAAGATTTTGTTATAAACTATTATTTAACTTTGAGTTTTGTTAACAAGTGTCCTCAAAGAAACTCAAAATGAAAATATTTTTCAAATTTTTGTTTTTTCAATAAAGTTTTATTACTTTGAGTCTTTTAATCAGTGTTCTTAAGACACTTGTTATCAAAAACTCTTATAACTTTTGATTTCAAAAGATTCTTAAGTTATAAAATGTCTAGGTTAAAAAATCTATCCTTCTTTTTTTTCTTTCTATAAGGTTTTTCATTTCAAATGTTAACATACTTGACAAAGAAGGGAAAAAAAATTGAAAAATTTAAGAAATCTAAGTTTTCAGCCAGCTAGGTGACATGTACCCAAAAAAGAGAGGTAGATGACAACACACCACAAGGTTTCTCCCTTTCTTTGGCCCGGGTACCTTGAAAGTTGTAAGCTGTGATGTGAGGGATTGGATCATCTCTCATTGAAATTCTTATCATCTGAACTCAATCGTAATTCCTCACTACCAATATATTTATTGTTTATGTTACTAATACCTTTTTGATTAATTAAAAATAAAAAATCATATTTAATCTCACATAACAAAAATTTTATTTAAAAATATATATTTCCGTGATGTGAAGAGTAAGCAACACTCTATTATTCGTTTATCGTTTTATTATTAGGTCATACTAAGATGCAACGTAGCGTGAAAGCATAAGTGCTACTAAAGCTTCCCACACAACCCGCGCCTTCCGCTCCTTTTTTTCTGTGTTTTGAATGAAACTGGAATTGGATCCTATACATTGTTTATTATAATATCATCACCCTTATTCTAATGGTCCAATTATTAATTAATCCTTTCACCTATAATCTTACCCATAATATAAAAGTAAGGAATACTTTGTAAATAAGTGCCATAAAAGGAAAATGGTAATCATTCAGAATTTTCGCCTGAATTTATTTATTAGAATTATGTGAATACAAATTAATCTCTGAATAAAAAAAAGTTGACCATTGTTTTGGCCGCACCTCAATTTCGCCCTTCATCCTTTAAAATAATAGCACCCATGTCTATTTGCACTATAAGAAAGTATCAAGAGGCTTATGTAATTCATAATGCCCAGCTTAATAATGTTTAAAATAATTAACAAAATGCTGCAATATATATTTTTTAAAAAAATTAGACTATAACTAGGTTAACCTTTGGATGAGGAGAAAACTTCAAGTCAACACATTAAAAAAACAAAAAACCTTCAACTCCCATAATCTCTACGCCACAAAAAAACCGTAGAAAGGACTATATACAATCAATTATATTAATGTTAAGAAAAGAGAAATACACTACCTCAATTAAAAAAAAATGAGTTTAATTGCTATCCACACTAAATCCTAAATTTTAAAATTTTACACTATTATTCAATCATATTTTACTGCATAAAGAAAAATAGTTTATTCTTTTACCCATTACATAAAAAATTATGTATACAAAATGATTTAATTGATTGACAGTATCCTAAACTTAAACACAATCAGTGCATAACAATTAAACTCAAAATATATATCAAAATCCTTTATAGAAACTATAGAGGTTATTATATAATTAAAATGAAGTGGTCACTCATTCGTTTAAAAGTAAATAATATAATTATATTATTCTAGAAACTCAATTCTGCTACTTAAGAATTTTTTTATCTCTATAGAATCTTATGAGCAACATTACGCCCAATATGCTTAGCCAAAGAAGAAAAAATTGCATCACATGCAATATGAAATTTACCTGTTGCCCGTTGCTCATGACGTAACGAATAATCTAAGGTTTGAACGAACGTAAATGTTGTACCGTTAATAATAATTGGTAATATTGATGCCAAGTGGCACTCGTGGACCACACAAGTGATGTTAATCGTATTAGCCAACAATTAAGCATTATTTATATAAACAATGTTGTTTATTCTTTAGAAATGTGGGGTTCTAGGTAGCAATAAGCAGATAGCAAATCCATAAAAAGCAGTTAAAAAGTCTTAATCGTCGGCTTATATTAAAATTAAGCAAACAACATTGTTTCTTGGTATACTTAATTATACTATAAATGATTCTGAGTCATAGTAGCCGAAAGAAACAGGGTTTGCAAAAATGCAACCGAAAGAACCGTGTTTGGGGCTACAGGCTTGAAATGAAATGGCTCCAAACTTTGACTTATTGTTACATGCGTTGCTTATTTCCCAACTTCTGAACTCTTGCCCAAGTGAAAGGCATCTAATTAGATTTTGAGGTGCAAATTAACATCAAAAAGTTGTTTGTTCCTATAATCAACTGGCTTCGAATAAGTTGACGGTCCAATAGTTTGAACAGGTATATGAATGAACCTTTTGAATTTATATTTAAGAAACTATCTTTGAATTCTTTATGCTATGGTCTACCCCTAGAAGTTAGAACCAATAAATGAACTAACAGTAAATAACTAATTCCAATTTTCGCGCTAAAGTTTCTCGCAATTGTATTATTTACTTACGTCTAATTTTTTTTCTTTTTATTACTTGAAAGAGAAGTAAAGGATTTTGTTAACTAATGACATTAATTAACGAAGTAAAAATTTAAGTTTATAAAATATTGAATTTCATAAAAAAAAAACAAATTTTATTTTTTAATACAAAACTACCAATTTATCTTTCGTAGCAAGTATCTTTTTTAAAACTTTACAAAATATCTCCCTTAAAATTATTACTTATTCTTTTAATATAGAACGTTTCGCGACANAGGTCACCAAGAACTTTAAGCTTGAACATGCTTTCTAACTGTTGTTAGACCTGCATAATCCTGTCATTTGATGCACTAGCAACAATGATATCATCAACATAGACTAGCAAAACCACTAATGAATTACCAGACCCTTGAGTAAAGAGAGAGTAGTCACTCTTGGACTGAACAAAGCCACTGCTGATTAAGGAAGAGGAAAATTTGTGGAACCATTGCCTAGAGGCTTGCCTTAGGCCATAGATGGACTTTTTGAGTCTGCAAACAAGTTGCTCCCCCTTCTTTTGATACCCCAAAGGTTTCTCCATGTACACCTCTTCCACAAGATCACCATTCAAGAAGGCATTGTTGACATCTAGTTGTAAAAAATGCCAGCCTTTGATAGCAGCTATGGTGAGCAGAATCCGAACTGAGGTGGGCTTTGCCACAGGGGAAAATGTGTCTTGAAAATCAATTCCAGCTTGCTGAGTATAGCCCTTGGCAACAAGCCTTGCCTTGTACCTATCAATGCTCCCATCTGCTTTGTGCTTGACTTTATAAACCCATCGACAACCAATTGTGTGTTTGCCTTCAGGCAGGGGAACTAAATCCCAAGTATTGTTTGCTTCCATTGCCTCTATTTCTTCCTTCATGGCTTGCCTCCATTCAGGATAAGGCACTGCCTGATGATAAAAATTCGGTTCAGGGATGGCATCCACTTGCATCACAAACTGCTTGTAAGATGGTTGAAGATGATCATAGGAAAAATGAGCTGAAATGGAATTCAGACCAGTGGCAGAATGGCATTGATATTGGGATAGATATTGAGGTGGTCTGGCCTGCCTTGTGGATCTCCTCACAAGTGGTGCAGTGACAGGAACCTGAGGGGCAACCTCATTGACAGGAACTGTGGGTTGCTGTGGGATGTCAACATCTTGCTGAGGAAGTGGTAGCACAGAATCATGGAAAGGATCAGACCTGGGATCTGCAGGATTCAGCTGAAAAGGAAAGATGTTCTCATGGAATACAACATCTCTTGAAATGAAAAACTCCCTTGTCTGGAGATTGTACAGTTTATAGCCTCTATAACCACTCGGGTAGCCAATGAACACTGCAGGCACAGCCCTTGGTTGAAATTTGGTTCTGTGTGCAGCCAGAGTAGAAGCAAAACACAGGCAGCCAAACACCCTCAAGGAGTCATAGGGAGGTAGCTTGGCATATAACCTCTGATAAGGGGATTCAAAACTCAGAAGTTTGGCAGGAATCCAGTTAATGATTTGGGCTGCAGTGGTAACACAATCTCCCCAAAAACATAGTGGAACCTTTGATTGAAAAAATAAAGCCCTTGCAACATTTAAAAGGTGCTGGTGTTTTCTTTCCACCACTGAATTTTGCTGAGGTGATTGGACACAAGAAAATTGGTGGATAATGCCTTTTGTTTGTAAAAAGGAAGTTAGGGCCAGCTCTTTGGCATTGTCACTCCTAACTTGTTTAATCACCTTATGAAATTGAGTCTCAATCATCAAAATAAAGCTGATAAGTTTCTGAGTTGCATCAGATTTTGTTTTTAACAAATAANACCCCTTTCATGAAAGGCTGGATTGTTGGCTATGGCTATGGCAGCCTGGCTATCACAGAAAACACTTGCCCGTCCGATTGATATCTCAAAATCCTGGAGAAAACTCTGCAACCAGGTCAGTTCACTTGTTACATTGGCCAAAGCCCTGTACTCGGCCTCTGCAGAAGAACGGGACACAATAGCCTGTTTCTTGGACTTCCAGGAAACCAAGGAATTACCAATGAAGACACAGAACCCTGTCGTGCTGCGCCTACTGTCCTTGCAGCCTGCCCAATCCGCATCTACATAGGCTTGCAGCCTGAGATTAGAATCAGCAGCAAATAGAACCCCTTGGCCTGGAGTCCTTTTCAGATATCTGAGGAGGTGATGTAAAGCTTGTAGATGAGAGGACCTCGGTTTAGACATGTATTGGCTTAGCTTGTTAACCGTGTAGCAAATGTCAGGTCTGGAAATGGTAAGGTACATAAGCCTACCAATCATTCTTCTATAACTGGAAGGATCATTTAATGGATCTCCATCATCCATTGAGAGACTCAGCTTGGGCTCCATAGGCAGGAATTCTGGTTTAGACTCCAAGAATCCTGTATCCTCGAGTAAACTCAAAGTGTACTTATGCTGGGACAGCAGAATTCCTTTAGGGGACTTGGCAATTTCCAATCCAAGAAAGTACTTGAGGTCACCAAGAACTTTAAGCTTGAACATGCTTTCTAACTGTTGTTAGACCTGCATAATCCTGTCATTTGATGCACTAGCAACAATGATATCATCAACATAGACTAGCAAAACCACTAATGAATTACCAGACCCTTGAGTAAAGAGAGAGTAGTCACTCTTGGACTGAACAAAGCCACTGCTGATTAAGGAAGAGGAAAATTTGTGGAACCATTGCCTAGAGGCTTNGTGCTGCATTGCCTTTGTTCTTGCCTTTCTTGTAGTGGGGTGGGTAACCAATGATTTTGTAACACTGCTCCTTGGTGTGACCAAGTATGCCACAATTAGCACATTTTGGCCTATCACTGGAACTCGGTTTCTTGTTTTCTTGACTGGTTCGCACAGTAAAAGAGGCCTGAGAATCAGAAGCAGTGCCAACAGCCCGTTGTTTTTCCTCTTGGATCACTAAAGAGAAAACCTTATTGATTGTGGGAATTGGATCCATTAACAGGATCTGGCCACGTATAGCAGAGTAGGAGTCATCTAACCCCATAAGGAAACTGAGGACAAACTCAGTGTCAAGAAATTTCAGAAACTGCACAGTTCCTTCACAATGGCATGAAAGTAAAGGCCTATATTCACTCAATTCAGACCATAAAGATTTCAATTTGGTAAAATACTGAGTAACAGACATCAGACCTTGCTGAATGTTAGCCAGTTCTTTCTTGAGTTCAAAAATCCGGGGACCATTTCCCTGTTGATATCGATCCTTAAGATCCTGCCATATTGCTGCTGCTGAAGAATGTGTGATGATGCTTGTGGAAATATCTTTGCTGACTGAATTCAAGAGCCAAGAACACACAATGCTGTTGATCCTGTCCCAAGAAGCTTGCAGCATGGCGCCATTTTCAGGCCTTGGCAAAGAACCATCAACAAAAGCCAATTTATTCTTAGCCTGCAAAGCAATAGTCATGGATCGGAGCCAATAGTGGAAATTATCACCATTGAGAGGTTGTGACACCAACAACAAACTCGGTCCATCAGAGGAGAGAATTGAGTAAGGGTTGGTAAAATCCTCTAAGCTTTGAGTAGCCATCAGAAAAGGAATGCAAAAGAAAGAACAGTGGAAGAAGAGTTTCTGCACAACACCAGGGAACTCTACAAAGATCTTGATGAAATAATCAAGAACTGAGAATTCGGGTGAAGAAATCCTCAAATGCTTTGTGAATTTTCCAAAATTCTATGACCAGATCAAGAACAGATCGAGATCAAGAACAAGCCATGGAAAATCGCAGCACCGAGGAGCAGATTAAGAGAGAATTTGCGGAAAGAAGAACTACTGATACCTTATTAGACTAGAGAGAATTGGAAAGGATGAATTGTGAGCAATTGTGTGAAATGAATTGCTTGGTTACTTGATGCACAAGTAAACCATGTATATATACAAGTACAAGCTTGCACAGCAAGCAAAACAGCAAAACAGCTTACAGCTGGAAAAATAACAGAATTAGTTAGTGTGCAGTTGGCTAAATAACTGACTAAATATCTCCTAATGAAATTACATTCATTACTCTAATAACAATTGTCATAATCATCTTCATCCAGCTGCCTCAATTATATCCCGTATCCGTGAACTTCTATCAAGGAATTGGGTGGTGCGTCTTCAACATGTTTTCAGGGAATCTAACCGAGTTGCTGATTGTCTTGCCCATATGAGTCACAAGCTTGATAATTTTGAGATCGCCATATTTGATGAGGCGCCGGCGGCTACTCGCCCGTTTTTATTGAATGATCTGATTCAGATCGCGTGGCCTCGTGGAGGCTAGTTTTTTCTTTTCCTTTGGGCGTTAGCCCCTTTGTCTACCAAAAAAATTAACTTCTACTAAAAAAGAATGAGCGGGGTTGGGTTTTGTTTGATTGTAAGTTTTCACACTCACTGCTCAAAATACATTGTATGAATTGGAAGGTTTTTTTTTTTTTTTTTTCAATTCAGCCCAATTCATTCACCCAACCCACGGATGCAAGTTGATCCTTTTGGTGGTTATCATCCCTGCCAGCTGCATAACTAAGTACTGTTTACTCCTTAAGGTTTTTTTTTTAATATTTTAAAGAGGTGTTTGTCACCGACAACCATTAATTCTCTTTTAAAGCTTTGAAATCACCGAAATGAGTGCATCTCTTTTAATAAAGTTTTCTTGTACACATTACTAAGAATTAAATTCTTGACTAAATATTTAAGAAACTCAGTTATCTCCCAACTATCATAGACTTTGTTGGTTTTTACTCCTTAAATATATGCAAGGTTATTAAACTCGCGAGTTTATCTAAACTCGTAGAGTATATGTAAACTTAAATCATAAACTGGTAAGAGTTTATTTATTGTAAAAATATTAATAAAAAATATTAATAATACATTAACATAATATATTAAAATTATAGTAAAGCAAAATATAAGTCGCAATTTCATTTTTCAAGTTATAATTAGGCAAATATAAGTCATAAAATGCAACAAATAAATTAAAACTGCATAAAAAATAACATGTCAAAGCTTCATAATGCTATAAATCATAACATAAGTCAAGATGTCGACATATTCTATTAAGAAATCTTAATGAAGAGGGAAAATATTGTGTTTGGGTGTTTAGAATGATAAATTTTGATTAAAATAGTGAACTCGTGAGTTTATTTTGAATTTGTGCGAGTTTACCTTAATTTATTCAAGTTTGAGTTGCTAAGCGAGTTAGCTCAATATTAATATCTAAACTTGTAAACTCGTAAGAGTTTAAAAGTTAAACTGAGAGTTTGAAAACATAAACATATGTATATGATTTAAGAGCAATTTAATAAATGAAATAATTTATTTCAGTGTGAATCCAGAAAAAAAAGTATTTATTTGAGAGGCAAAAGTAACGGAAAGGATATGACGTTGAGCAAATTAATAACGTACAGCCCTCGTTAGTGTCACGATTATGAAACTCCATTTCGATAAGAATGAGTGAATAAGCAGACACTTAAATAAGATTCCTACACGTCCTGCACGTTTGATTGCAAAACCAACGCCTAAACAACAAAATGGCACATCCAATTTAATCACTTTGGTGTGTTCACAAGAGTAACAGAGGAATCTTCATCCGGGAAACAAAACAAACACATGTGGTCCCCACACAACGATCAACAGCTTCCATCCCCTTTCTTATGCAGTTTCCTGTCACGCACTGCTAGCTTTCCTCCCTTTACTTTTCTACTCCAGCATTCCTACTTGGAATTAGAGGCAACGTTGGTTGAGTTGTCAACTAATGTTAACCGTTCAATTGAATTGAATAATTGATTCTTTATGGACTTGGTCAACCAACTTGACGGTTAGATTTAGCATCATAGGTCACGAAAGGCTACAGCTTAGCAACAAGCTTTGCTTTTGCCATTTGCAAATTAATTCATATAACCCAAAAAGAAAATAACAGGGTCCTACCTTCACATGTCATTTGATCCGATTCTTAGAATGCACAACACGATAAACAAACAACTAGTCCCATCAAATTCCAACTGCTTGCTAGCTAGCTAGCTAAGAACACCCAGACCTAAACACAACAAGGGAAAAACTAAAATAATCAGCAAAAGTCATAAAATGAACTTGTTTTTCAAAATATTATTGCATCATAGACCACATCAGGCCTCAACACACTCAATTTCATAATACATGTACCTAAAAATCTCACGCCACAATACCCACATTGCACATCGTGATGGGTGCAATGCCTATCGCAACAATCATTACCGTGACCGCATTCCCCACATTTTAAAACCCTTACTTGTCATGACACTTATAAAGTAAACTGTTTATTTGTTACAGAAAAGTAATCTCTTCTAATCCCAGTAAGAGTTTAAGGTGAAATTACAAATCTCCAATAATGTAAAGTTGGTTTAGTCACAACATTGCTAAAATTACTATGTAAACTTTTGAAAAACAAAATGGCATTGAGCTTATAAAAACAAATTAGTTCATCATGATTGATAACGGCACAAGCTGGAATAAAAGGAGCAGCTTTGAATGCATATCTACATCATTACATTAGCAAAAAGATGGACAATGGATAAATCAGTTAGCAGAAAAATGTTTGTGTAATCATTCAAACACATAATCCAAAGACGCTCGGCACAGAGTGTGGGCTGCACCAGGAGAACGCCGCTGGAGAGGTCAAAATCCATTCAGAAGTACCTGCTTATATCATCACTTTCCCAAACTGTCCATGTATACAAAACAAATCGGTCACCCTAATATATGTTGCAAATACCAATTTATAATAACGAGTAAATAATAATAATAATAATAATAATAATAATAATAATAATAATTTTGTAAGCTAAGACAAAGAGGAGGATTTGACAAAATTATGAAAAGGGGTGAGGGAGGGTGTCTCAGATGAGTAAGGCGGAATTAAGCATCAAATCCTGCAAAAGAAAGAACCGCCAGCAGCCGTAAAAGCTGGGCAGTTTCATTAAAACCAGGATCAGCCAAGTGGTTTCTTCATTGTGACCCTCCACTCAAAACACAAAGAGGATCATTGTTTCTTTTTCTTTTGTAGGGAGGATAAAGATTCGTAAACAAGAGAAGAAAATGAACTAGTTTAAGCTTGAAAATTTTCCTCTTGAGAACAACAAACTTCCTTCTCACAATATGATAACAAAAACTTTACATTACATTGCAATATAAATTCCATGGCAAGGGAAACAAATTAAGAAGGGGAAGAAAAAGAATCACAACCACCTATAACTAGCCAGTGCTATCAACAGTCTTCTCCCTCGTAAACTAAAATGAATGTGTCAGATTAATTAAAGTTGGAATCCACCAATAGATTCCGATATACGATATGCTACTAATTAATTAATTAAATCCTAAAGTAGATTTATTCAACCTCTCTATGTTCACAAATCAAATGGGGTTAGGGTGTGGAATAAAAAAAATTGGAGTAACTAGTTAGCAGCACTAAACTAACAAACAGAACAGAAGAATGGAAGAAGAAGGAGGATGAGTCAGCGCTTCCAGGCATAAACAATCAAAGAGAATCCAACGGGAACGACGAGGTCGTTCTCCTCCACGCTGGACCACTCCATCACGGAGGAGCTTCCGCCGAATGAACCCGCCGACGAGCCGACGGAAACCGACGAAGACGACATCTTCCCCCATTCGCAGCACTCGTTCCAGTTCTGCTGGGCCCACAGGCTCGCCAAGCCCCTATCCCCTCCGTCTTCGTCGTCACGCTCCTCCTCGAACTTGAACATGAATATTGCGTGCCCGCCGGCGTTATCTTTCTCGAAGAGCCAGTTGTAAACGTCCCACGAGATCTGGACGGGGACGCCGTCGACCTCGACCCTCTCGTTTCCCCTGAACTTCCACTTCAAGCGCTTGATCTGGAGGACCTTGCTGCCGTCGACGCTGAAGCAGAGCCTGGAGTCGTCCCTGGAGCCGCAATCGATCTGGATTTTGCGGGTGCGGCCGCCGAAGCTGGCGGTGGTGGCGTACACCCTGTCGGCGAGGGCGTGTTCCTTTTTGAGGAGGAGCAGTTGGGGCTTGTTGGGCTTTTGGGCCTTGGACTTGGAGCACGCGTCGCGGGGGCAGTCCCCGACGAGGAGGGACATGCGGTTGTCGATCACGAGCACGAGGTAGAAAGAGGAGTGGGGTTCAGGGGAAGAGGAGGAAGGGAACTTGGCCTTTGAGAGGTTCCAGAAGATTCGGGTGTTGGAGGAGAGGGTCTTGGAGCCGTGCTTCTTCCAGAAGATGAAGGGCTTTATGTGGAGGTGGAAGGAGGTGGAGGTGGAGGTGGAGGTGGAGGAGGGGAGAGGGGAATCGAAGGGGTGGGGGTGGAGGCGGAGGTGGAGGGAGCGGCCGAGGATGGAGCGGGACCAGGTCAGGGAGACGAGGCCTGTCTCGGTGTGGTAGAGGTAGGTGGTGAGGTTGGGGTTGGTGGAGGGCGGCGGCGGGGGAGGTGGAGGAGGAGAAGGGCGGCTGTGGTGGTCGTCGGTGGTTGGGGATGGGCGAAAGCAAGAAGGGAATGGGGACGAAGACATATCTTCCTTCTTGAAAGTGTAAGCGTTGTTTGGATATATGTGTTGGATTTTTGTTGAGAATAGGGATTGTAGGGTTTAGGGGGAATGGAAGAAGGGCTTTTTATGGGATGGGAGGGGGACCTCAACCCTGTCTTCTTCTGAAGCTGGGGAGGGGAGACCCACAAACAGCACTGCAAATTGGGTCGCTTTCTCAATGGTAAATCCCAATTTGGATCTCTTACTGCGCCTACTTGCGCTTTGTTACCACTCTCATTCTCCCACTTCAATGCTTTTTCAACTTCTTTTATTTTTTCTTTTTTACTTTTACACTATATCCAATTATCTATTTTCACATTCGAAAATGCTCTTTGTATAACAATATTTCATACACCCATATATACATCTCATTTTATACCTAATCAATGTCAGTTATACGATCTACAGTAGACCTTTCTCATTAACACCATTACGCGACCTCCCGGCACAATTTTCTCAACCATATGACAAACGAAAACGCACTTTGACGTGATTTTCTCAGTGATATCACACTCGAAGCTATTAAACAATTTATTCTGAGCTACAAAATTCACATACAGAAGCATTCTTAGAATGAATCAATTTCGCGTTGTTTATGGAATGTGTTGTTATAGAGTTTAAAGCAATTTTGTAGAATATGATATCAGATTTTAATGCACAAACTTTATATGACAACGTCCACAAACATTATACGACTGAGTGCACAAACATTACGTACTTGTGTAACAACACTGTGATTTTACTCAAACATAAATAAGTTCACAATATTTATACATTTTGAACGGACAACCTTTATAAAAATTAGTTCACATACATGTGGACGCACACTTTTATACATTCTAATGCATAAACTTTACATATATGCAAATTACTTAACGTATACTTAAGTATTTTTGCAGAATATGATATCTGATTTTAGTGCACAAACTTTATATGACTCTGTGCACAAACTTTATGTGACTGAGTGCATAAACATTACCTACTTGTGTAACAACACTATGATTTTACTCAAACATAAATAAGTTCACAATATTTATACATTTTGAATGGACAAAATTTATAAAAATTAGTTCACATACATGTGTACACACACTTTTATATATTATGATGCATAAACTTTACATATATGCATATTACTTAATATGAAATTTGACTGTAGTGCACAAACTTTATATGACTCTGTGCACAAACATTATATGAATGTGTGCACAAACATTGCGTACTTGTGTACAACACTGTGATTTTACTCAAACATAAATAAATTCACAATATTTATACATTTTTAGTAGACAAACGTTATAATGTTAGTTCACATGCATAAAACTTCACAAACATACACAGAACTTTACAGATTTGCATAAACTTTAACCTACAGTTAAGTATTTTGCGCAGAATCTGATATAAGTAATTTGAGTGCACAATCTTTTATATGGGCACGAGAGTGAAGAGAGCGACGAGAGATGACAGTGACGAGAGTGAAGAGAGAACGAAGGATGAGAGTGACAAGAGTAAAGAGAGAAAACGGAAGAAAGTAGAAGCGGGAAGGTTTTGAGATACGCATGTTTTTGATGCGCGAGTAGGTGAGAGTGGGAGTGAGAGTGGAGTGGGTGGTTATTTGAGGGGACCCACTGTATTCTTATACTGGTGTGTATGCATAGTATATGAGTTTAAGATGTACGTGTAGTAGAACTCTTTCACATTAATACAAATAGGTTTTTTCTTCTTCTTCTTCTTTATTTGGCACACTGCCTACTATAGTTAATAAAAGAATAATTTACTTAGAACCTATCAATTTTGGTTTATCACACTTGATAATTTTAGAAATAATAAGAGAACATAAAGCCAAGTATCATTTATAAAAATTAACAAGTTAATAAATAAGTTAATGAATTAAGTTTCCCAAACATTTTTATATCTAACATCATCTATCATCACAATAACAAAAATTATTTTTATTTTTAAATACTAATATAACTATAATGTATTGTCATTTAATTGCATATTATCATGTAAATATTGTTAACTCACACAATTAATAATCATTTCGTTATCGAATGGTTGTTCAATTTCACTTATGCAATGATATAATAAAAATAATTGAAAAAATTATACTTTATAAAACTATCCCAATTATTTTATATCTTTTCATTTATTCTTTCTTTTCTATACTCAATCTTTTTCTTCTACTACTTTCATTCAACAAGGTTATCTTAAGAAAATAATAAATAATTAATATTATCTAAACTTAAGAAGTGAACAATTATGTGTAAAAATATCCAAATAAAAAGAATGAACGATAATTATTTAAAAATAAGAGAATAGTACTATTTATGTAAAAAGTTATCTAAAATTATTTGTCATTTAATTAAATTAAAAAATTATAATTTTTTTTATTCTTTAGAATATACCTTATCTTGCATTCTCCTCATTAATGAAGAGTGTGCACTCTATGTTTAAGAGTAATGCTATAGGGTTTGACATATATTGTCCAACAGCATTTCACGACATGGATCCAACAATGGTTTTTGTTTTTAAGTTTATAAAATAAAAAATTAAACGTAAAAAACAACACAAAATCAATGGAGCGTGCTTTATCGCACATTTGCCAAGCAAGTTTCTTGTCGAACCAAATACTATTTTTCCATATTTAATGTTGTGATAAGATTAAATAGAGGATTTCTTTCTTCTTCTTCTTTTTTTTTTTTTTAATCTAGATTGAAGGGAGAATGGCGAGACCAAAAAATTTATCCAATATTAATTTAGTCTATACATTATATATTTATTTTAAGTGCGTGATAAAATGACGATAATATTTTTAATGTATTTAATTATAAATTTATAAAAATGTTTAATCTTATTTATAAAATATAACTAAATATAAAATAATTAATTTAATCCGTGTTTGAAAATGATATGAACTGACTTGTATTTATTTATTTTTATTAAGGACCCATTAGTGAGTTAAATTTGACCTCTTGTCTACAGCTTTGACTGCCAACCTAGATACAGAAAGGTTTGGATGGCCGATGGCAGAGTTTGGCTGAGAATTGCAATTTGGAAAATCGCGAATAAATTACTCCACGCGGAATAGCCCGTTAGAAGTGCTACAAGATGTGTGTGATCATAAGTGCCTAACAACTTGTAATTACTCCCTCCATTTCAATTACATGATAAGATTAACTTGAGAGATCTATCCCCCTGCAATATTTGCAATTTGATTAAATGACAGTTGCAACGCAGAAAAATATGAGGAACGGTAGAAGTCAAGGCACCGCGCGCAGAATATTCGAAAAAGAAATAAAATCGTTGCTCCTTCTGTTTGAATAACGCGTCCAAATTAAGAATTGCATAATAATATAATTATGGTAGTAATAACAGCTTAAAGATCCAAGTCTTTAAGCTTGATTAGTGAGAGCCAAGTGGAAGAATTATGTGCCGTTTCCACGTAGATATGAAACTACTGTTATGCTATTGTACGTTTTATTGCCAATAAAATTTTAAGAACTTAAAAATCACGCTGATATGAATAAATCAAATGTTGACACAAAATTGACTTGGTACTATAACAAATTTTATTTAAATTTAATGTCATAATTCAATTTGTTCACGTTGATGTAAATTTTGTACTCTTGAAATGTCTTTTAGTATTTTAGAAGACTCTAGAATAAATATTTTGATAATTTTCATTTAAATCTTCAACTGTTAACTTGCTCGTAATCCCTTTTTTTTTATAAAGGATTATCCAGGTAAATTTTTTTTTTTTTACTAAAAGATAAATGTTCAACAGAGTCTAAGTTATGGCAAAATACAAGGAAAGGAACAAAACAAAATTGAGCGATACCTTGACTTCCATTATCTCAATTATTACCAGGAATTATCTTACTTACCTATACTTACGGTCTACGGTGCATATACTAATCAATAACCATAATATACGTCTACCAAAAATATTGTACGTGTGTACATTATTATTATTATTCAACCAGTCAATCCCCCAGAAATGTCGAAGAGAGGGTGCAGGTGGAGACCGGAGGTGTTAAGTATTAACTGCGTCATCATCTTATAATAAAATAAAATTATTCATTATGGATGAGTAAATCAAGCCTATTATTGAATGGTTGTTGTTTTCTTTAGAATTAATATCATCTGTTAGATTGGTAGCCATAGATTATGAATGGTACACAGGTACTCGCACGTGTACCCCATTGCCAATTGCGGGTCTCCAGCAAAGATATATAGATAGAGACAATGACTCTAATCCATATATATTTAATTGGGGGAGACCAAAATTAAATACGACACATCAAAATCTCCCTTGTTCACAAAATTAACAAGCCGATGTATCCGTGAATGGTACTACGTTCAAAGCGATGGATATTGAACTCAACATCCCTGTGACGAATGGTACTATATACTAGAATAAGATTACATTTGTTCAGAAAGATCAGCAAAGCATATATTATAAGTATATATACTTTTCTTGTCATTTGTCACCATAATAATGAGTACTAATTAATGGGGAACCTTAACCTTTTTCGACAGAACAAAGAGTGCAAGAAACCAGCAAAAGGAATCCATCACGATTCATGAATCATGTACTTCACACTGGAAATACTCTCAAAATAAGATAAACTTACAAAATTTGATAATTATTCTCAATTGGATATAATATGTTACTTGATCATCCTTCCGTCCAATGGAACCAAAAGGACACAATTCTAATTGACTCAATTTAAATTTATTAGCATTAAATATTCACTATTTCTTATAAAATAACGAGACTGTAAACAAAAATGGATTTTTGTTTTATAAAAAGACAATGATGGCTATTAGATGGAATCAACATCACAAAAGAAGAATTAAAATTAGCCACGGACTTTAGCGATGGATCTGATGTCCATAGGCTAATGTTTTTAATTACCGATGGGTTTATTCGTAGCTAAATCCTGATTTTCTTATAATTGCAGGTAAGGATAGAAAAACTGGTTAACTCGGCAGGGCAACATGAGCAACTCAGCGTTTTCTACGGGGTGAGTTGAAATTTTCAACTAGTTTAAAGTTTTCGACTCACACGGGTTGGTCTCATTTGACTCGCGAGTTAAGCAGGGGAGACGCATGGTAGAGCAGATTAGCTCACCGCGCTTTGCTCCTCTACTCCCATCTCCGTCAAACTCAGAATTTATTTTTCTAGAATTCGGATAATTTAAAATGATTCCCTTGAGTATGTCTTGTGTTCATCTTTTAAGTTTAAAATGCAAAAGCATTGAGCAATGTGTATGTATATATCTTAGGATTGCCAAAATAAGTCAAATCCGCTTATCTGGTTAAATAGGCCTACCAAACATAAAAAAAAAGGTTTGTAAATAGTAAAAAATCTGTTTAACTCAGCTTATTTAGTATTAAAATAGGCATAACCAACAAATTAATATGATTATCTGCATTGAATGGATGGACTAAACATATAAAACCCGATTCGCGAATAGTAAAAAGCTCGCAAGTTAAACGGGTCGGGTTGACTCATTTGACAATCCTATGTATATATATATATATATTAATTTATTAAATTTATAAAAATAATGTCTCGAAACAATAATTACGTTTAGTTACTTTAAATTTAGCTTAAACCATCTTTTTTTAAATAAAAAAAATTGTTGTGACCCGCTAGCCAACTGGCTGACTCACGAACATTTTAATAAATGTGATAAACATGAATTTTTAAATTTTATAAAAAATAACTCAACTCAACTCGATTTGTTTAAATGCTACTTGACTCGACTCGGCTCGTTTGCCATCCTTAGTTGCAAGTGGCATGGTAATAGAGTAAGAGTACGTTTAATATTAATTTAATAAAATACATCACAATTTGCTAAATTAAAATAGAAATTCATTTAAACACAACTGTTTCTAAACGTCAATTAATAGGAGTATAACACTAGAACTAATACCAAACAAAGAGTCTTGATGACCACACAAATTAGTATCACCAAAATTTGTGTCCTCTCTGTGCTGTCAATTCTTAATCATGTTTTAATTTTAATTTCCAAATTAATAATGTTACTCTAATAATTAGCACAGTGCTAGCTGTTAATAGTAGTGGACCAGGCGATAGGTGCACTACGCTATCAGACTCCAGCATCCAGTGTGACCGGCATCCAGTTTCAACCAACATCGCTTTATTTCACAAATCTGCAACGGAATCAATCAAATTAAAGATGCCATCTAATTATTGGCTCTTATATTATGTCTCAATATTGCCTTTTACGTACATTAATTTTCACAAAGCATATGCTATATCCTTAATTGGCCACATCATGCACATATATATGGCTAGCTGTCTTCTTTGTCGAGATGGAGCAGCCAACATACATACATTAGGTCTTGTAACTACATTCGTAATTAGTAGTACTAGTATGATGTTCCCTTCACGCTAGACCGAATTAATGAAGCTTGGATAACCATCTTTGTCCCCTGAAGCTTCCAAGAAACCGCAGCCTAGCTAGCTTCAATTCCCTTTCTCTCTTGGCGGATTCATTTTTCATTCTGATGATATTTTCAATTCTTTCATGTATGGTTAAAATCTGGGTCACGTATATATAGTCTACATGTATATTAATCTTCAACGGCGCCAAGTCCTTGTCCAAGTAATGAGTCAACGGGTCAAATTAAGAAGCCAAAACTAACCAAAAGTCTAGTGGGGTGATCAGTACACACGCGGTCTTGAATTCTAATATTTCGTTGATTTGAGGTATATATGTTGACATGTATAATGACACTTTTTAAAGATCAGTGGATCCTAATATGAGTTATGTACATGCACTTTCCACTTTGAATAACAATTTTAATACTTATGATCGATGACAAACCGTGAGTACTAATTATTATGATAAATCTCTCTCTATATATACGAGATGGGATAGACCATGGTATGTATTGGTAATTAATCCAGTTGTATATATGCAACTTAATTTTGAGTAATAATTAATTTTGATATATTATTACTTTGAGTAATAATTAATTTTGATATATTATTACAAACAAAGGGTTAAGTGTAGTAGTTGCTCAAATCAAACACCATATATTCCTGTGCATGCACCGAATCCTTCCAAGTTCCACCTCCAACAAAGCGACAAAAACACAACCCAAGGAATACATTGAAATTAGGAGTTTTCCCAGCCACTCTAGCGAACCAGTTAGTTAGGACTAAGACAATAGATAGCTCGTTTGTTGGGTTATATTATATTTTATGTTGTTCATTCGCTTGTGTTTTTCGTATAGTTAGTTCGGAGTTGGTACAATAGATCGCATATCCCTCAATTTTTATTAATACATGCTAGCTATATATTTTTCATCTTAATGGAAAATAAGTGAAGAGAATATACTTTTTTTATTTTTTTGGAACGTGGAGAAAAGACAAAAGCTTAAGAAGGCCAGGCAAAGAAAAAGAAGACTATACTAGAGAACAGCACGGCACGTAGAGTTTAATGACTTTGACTTAATTAAGCAATTGATTAGCAACACCATGAGTCTATTATGAGAAACTTTTGTGCAATTACAGAACATATTAAATTATATATTATTCTTTTGGTGCATGCTCGCACTCTATCACTATACAAAAATTTCACGTCTATTAGTGCGTCTTATGCCTCTGTGTATACCCTGCCAACGGAAAATGTCCATTAATACAAGAGAAGGATAACCTATTTTATCTGCAAGCATGTTTTTATGCAGAATTAATTTCATGCTGCGTGCAATGTTCTGGTTAATTTAATTGTTATACATTCTCATGTGTTGAATCTGTATAGCTTCTGGCCTCCCCCTGTCTTTAATTGTTTGATTTGAGCATGTCTTATTTACTTTTCATGATTCCCTTTTTATGAAAATAAATGCACGAAGAGTGTAGAGGTCTACCACCATTTGCTTGCCAGAATTGCCCGTATCGTAAATATTCAATATATATATAAACACTGAAGTTAATTAATATCAAGAATTAGAATAATATGAAAGTTTTATTTATTATTGTGTCCTATCATAAATCAAAATTGTATACTATTATAAAACTCAGATCAATTAAGATGTCAAAAATATTAGAGCATACTGTATAGCCTAACAAATTGAGCAATCAATTGAAGTTGTTGGGCTTAATAAATTATTTGTAAGTGGATATGATATTATATAATTTTGTTCGTATGAACTTTTCTATAATGAAAAAATTTAATTCATTGATTTGGTGACACAATGAATGCCTTTTCCTCAGCTCCCATTAATGTGAGTTTGTTTTTTTCCCTGTCTGATCCTATGACATTATGGCAAAATGGGAATGAGAAAAATAAACTCTTTCTCTTCTCTGATCTAGTACCACACACGCATTCATATTTCTGAAAATCCTTTCTCTCTCTAAGATCTCAGTTTGAAAAAGAAAACAAGAGCACAAGTATGGAGAAAAGAAGAATTTTGAAGAAGAGCAAGAGGGCTTTGTTTATCCATGGACACAATATCTTTAATTGCTTAAGGTAATATCCAAAGAAGAATGCAAATTGATTGTTGGACTGCATGTTATAATTAGGGACATAAAAAATGTGTTGGTTTATTTTCTGCATAATAATCTATAACAAAATTTTAATTAGGACAAAATTAATTTTTTTTATTTTATATTTAACATAATTGGATGACGGAGTACTAAAACTCTTGGACAATACACAAACCACCCACCTTGTGTGTGTATGTGAGTGCATGTATGACAAAGAATGTCGATGACATGAATTGAACAAAAAGCGTGACTTGATCGTAAGTTCTAATATAAAGGTTTATCTATTTTAAAAGCTTAAGTTATTGCATTTACAAGTAATTTTTCTAATTGGTACTAGTTATTGAAACTATAATATGTGTAAAGTATAAGTATGCCTTAAGCACTCGGAAATGTGCTTAAATTTTCACTCAGGTGACTAATAATTAAAAATGATGATATAGCATTATATAACGGCCGGGTGCATGTGACGTGATGTTATCTTTTGACACTAGAGAATCTATTCTCAATTAATATCATCTTTTTTGTTTTGTTTAGTTTGATATATATAATCTGTGATATATAAATTAACGCATCCATTGTCCTAGAAGATTAACTGCTAATTTCTGCAAATAAACAAGCCATGGCTAATTCTGCCGTAAGTTAAGAAATTAGCATTTATTGATATTATATGGCCTTCAAGTGATTATTACATACCAAGTTATTGCACACTCAGTGCACACTTGAGGTAATAATTGCTCACAGCACCTCGGTCCCAACAAAATGGGAAAACGTGTCTCACTCTCTCAAAACGTGCGCGTGTCACACACTCTTTCATTAAATCCTTCAGCACGTCAACAGCTCACATTTCGTAGAGAAACGCGAAAACATTTCTTCTCTCACGACATAACCCTCTCGTCTTTATCCCACGAACACCACCCTCTCATTTTCCTCTCAGTCACTGCTTCTTCTTCCTCCTTCTTCTACAACCACATTTTCAACTCTTCCATCGCAAGACTTTTTCGTCTCCATAACTATAGTAAGACCTAACCCTTACTAGTTCGTTTTCTTTTTTAAAGTTAATCATCGAACAAAAAACTCTATTTGTCTTTCATTTTGCTTCAATCAAAACCTTTTTTTTTCTTCTCTATTTTGTTCGGCTAAATAATGGTTATGTCTTGTTATTTAAGAAAGTTATTTTTCATTTTATGAACGGTTGTGTCTAAAAATGAAAAATGTTGTGTCTGAGTAAAATAAATGGTTGTGTCTAAAATATGAAAAAGGTTGTATCTTAGTGAAATAAATGGTTGTGCTTGAGTAAAATAAATGATTGTGTTTCGTTCTCTACTACAGTTGTGTCTGGTGTAGATGAGTTGGTTGTAATGCTCTATGGTTAGATCTGATGAGAGAAAACTGTTACGTCTGTCTAACACATGTAACTCTGATGGTGGTAACTTCGACCAACTCTTGCCCTCCCTAACACATGTAATTATACAGCACCACAGAACCCCAAATTCATCAGATTTTGTGTTTCTAATATTGCACTCAAGTCCCACACTAGTTGCATAGTCTTAATAAAAATCATGAACATCCTTAACGGACTCAAATTGCATACCAACAATTGGGATAATAATATTTGTACTTGATTCACCTATATACAGACATACCAAAAAAATGCATATTAATTAAAATAGACCTAACGTAAAATTCAAAACAAACCTAACTATATCAACTTGCGTGACCTAACAGTAGTTACAAGTCAGACTTAGTCAGTATAACATCACAGACCTAAACCTTATTTAATTCATTAAAATATCTTCAGGTTCTTCAAAGTTTAACACCATCATCCATGCATTCTCGTCAAATGTTGCTAAAACAATCTCTTCATTGTTAACGTCAGTGGTAACTTGAGTTGGAGTGCTGGAGCCACGTAGCACACTCTCTTATAGCAATTGTGTTATAAGAGACCTAACCACTATTCAATTATAGACGTAACTTATCAACTTTGTAAGACATAATTTTGGTTTATACCTAGACACAACCATCGTGTTATCATAAGACACAACCGTTTTATTATAAGAGATCTAACCGTCATTTTATTTTAGACCTAACCCAACAAATTTGTAAGACACAACCGTTTATCTTTAGACACAACTGTCGTATGATAATTCACTGAATAATTACCTTCCAACAATGTGAGTTTGGGGAGCCGTCGTCGTAGGATTGTTGAAACTTTCCAACAACTCCATGAACGATGGCTCATTGCCAAAGAAATTTAGTGGATTCGTCATCGACGACTCCATGAACCGATTGTAGAACAGATCAAAATCGCAGAACCGATCGAGAAATAAAAAACGAACAAGCAATAACGAAACGATGAACCAGAGCAGATTAAAACGCAGAGAGAATGAGAAAACGGAATGGAAGGAGTGGTTATCTTGTCAAATAAGGCGTGTAGTTGGTTAGGATGAGCGGTTTGCTGACTCAACAAAGATTTTAATAAAATAAGGTGTGTGTAACAGGTGTTCAAATACTAAGTGTACAAGAATAATTATCATTTTCGTTTTTCAAGTTAGTGAAAACCTTAAAGACAAGTCTTTGTACGTACTCCATTTGGTATATATTGGTGAAGCATGGAGGGAAAAGACTAATAGTCAAAGTAAACGCAAATGACTTAGTTCAATGAGTTTTTTTTTTAATATGAAAAAAGAACGTTAAAAAACATTGCATGTTGAGTACTTTAATTTCTTTGACCCGATTAATTGACCACGCGTGTCAGTTGTCCAAACGGGTCGATACGCTTAGGGTATATATATCACATGATGTAGATAAGATCACGAAAGTTTTAGGAGAAATTATTTTATGTCATGATATAAAAAAAAATCATCCATTATATGAGGTATATATTGTTAATCATTTTTAAAATAAAAATGATAAAGAAGAATGATCAATAATGTATGCTTTATATATTACATAATTATATTATACACCATGATATATAATTTTTTTTCTTTAAGACATTTTCCCGCAGAGGTGGAGATACTAGTATTGAAAAACTAAGGTCAATTTTTAGTAGTATTTAGCTCAAACAAGGTTGATGATTTTATGTGACTTAGAGAAAGGGGGTTGAATCTAAGTCAATACTTTTTCGAAAAATTAAACCCTCTTTAGAAAAGTTATCTTCTAAATTTTTAGGAGATGTCTCATTGTATTCTAGGAGACAACTTTTCTGCAAGATGTTCTTTTTCTCAAATGAAAGACAGAATTCCTTTGTGAAGAAGGATGGGAGATGTAAATAGTGAAGGGAAGATAATACCACACATAGAATTTATACTAGTTCGATTCCTAAGAGTTAGGAATTTACGTCCAGTTCTTCAAACTCCTAAATAACTATTCTTTCAAAAATACTTTCCAACACAAACACCAATTCGAAACAAACTCTCAAAAGATTCTCACAGATATTCAAAAACGCTCAAGAACATAGATGCACAAATATGAATTTTCTCACCAAGAAAATTTTTCTAAACTCTACATTCTTTACTCTCAAACAAAAAAAATAAGGCTTTTCTCACAAATCAGAACAAAAGAGATTATATACAGGATTTCAGAGTAGACCTTGATAGGAGAAAAATAATGAAGTAATTGCTTCAGATTGAAGAAATTATGGTAGATTTTTAGGCTTTCTTTTTCTGCATCTAATAGGTCACATCATCTCTTTTTATATACTGAATTTTCTGACCATTGCAGGTTTGAAAATTCAGAACGTTTGCAGTCATTGATGTGTTGTCCATTCCTTATTGGTTTGTACATTGTCTTTTGTACTAGTATAATTCTTTTATCTGTTGTACAAAGCAGTTCATTTCTTTTTCTCTCTTGCTGATCAACAACGAAAAAAGACAGCATCCTTTTCTTTCTCTCTTTCTTCAAAATTCTGACGTTTCCTGCGCTTGCTGCCTGCAGCATGTTTTTCTTTCCTTCCCTTTGAATCATTCGTCCTCCCTCTCTCTTTCTTTTATTATTATTTTTATTTCAAACAGTGAAGACTTTATCTTTCCTCTGCACTTTCCTTTGCAACACGTTTCTTTATTTGCCTTAAAGAAAATCCTCAGCTTTTGTTGTATGAGCATATGCTGCTCATCCTTCTTTTCAGCGTCAGAGGCGCGCGCGCACACACACACACACACACACATATATTTCTTCTTCCCATGCTTCTTTTTCTTCAGCATTTAATTCTCTTCATTGTCCTATCATGTCACCCATTTCTTTTCATTTCTTTGACCTTTTCTTCTCTGACGTCTTTGTTTCCTCTTAGTCCGCGTCAGTTTTCTTTTCCTATGCTGCCATGGTCTTGTCACATCACCTTTTCTTTCTTTGAATTTTTCTTTAACAAAAATTTTGGACAGTTTCCCATTACTTTCTTGTTGGGCTTCAGGCTGCCCATCTTTCATTTCTCAATAAAAAAAACTGATTGGGCGTTGTATGCCTTGGGCTGTAGTTCTATTTCTTTATTTCTTAGTTCCCCAAATGAATCTGATGGCTTCTTCTTTCAACTTTGTTGGGCCATTCTACTAGGCTCCAGCTGCTTTCAATATTTCATTTATCAAAAAGAACGGATTGGGCCTTAATCACTTCAATTTTCTTATTGTACTAAAAACAAACTTAGGCTAAGTTATTTTGCTAAAAAACAATTCGGACCTGAAACAACCTTGAGCCTAAAACACCAACACATTAAAATATTCATACAATGTTTATCAACATCAATTTAATTTTTTTTGCAAATTGAATCAACAATCTCCCCCTTGATGACAAACACAAGATAATCAACTAATGAGTCAAGGTTTTAGATATACCTTTTAGAGTTAAGGACTCCCCCTTAATGATGACTCTCCCTGAATGATGACTCCCCCTGAATTTTGACTTCTCACATGTATCCTTATTCTTTCATGTATTCATCTCAATTATTTTGAGAAAAGTGCAAGTTTCGGGAATTGTTTATTTTATTTCTAAGTATCTCTCGATTTCTAGTTTTAGAAATGCAAGAGACTCAACTTTTGTTTATGAAATATTTGGGATTTAGCCCTTTCTTGATTTCTCCCTTTTTATGAAAAAAGAAGATTTCAAGATGGGCCTCACACACATGCAATCAGGCAGAGTTTAAATCATGCGACATTCATGCAATAAGATAATCCAAGTCCATTCAAATTCAATCATCACAATTAACACATATTGACTCAAAAAATCTCTAATCCAATCATACATCGGTGAACATTCAGAGTATGTGAATGTGATACATGTGAACTACTTGTGTGTGGAGTGCTCAAACAGATTCAAGATAAGCATTTTAGGAGATAGGTTAATAAACAGATACGCATGTTAGGAGACAAGTTGACAATTAAGGAGACAAGTTCAAATAAGTTAAGAGACAAGTTCAGACAATACCATTACTTTACCATTTGATTCTTGTTATCTTCTTATGGCATTCTTCTGGATATTTTATCCCTCTTTTGTCATCAAGGGACCAGTGAACCTGTCCAAAAAATATAGAAACATAATACAGACAAACAGGTAGGAGGAAATGTTTGATAATATTGTAGGGGTTAGTCTTGTAAAGTCGGATATCCTTAGAAGTTATTATATATCAAGTAGTAGTCAAGCAAGGCTCGAAGGCCTTGGCAAAAACAGACAAAAACAAAAAATGTCCAGGCAGAGCAAGAAATTAATGAAGTAGTTGCAATAGTTCAAACATTTCAACAAATTCAAAAATCTTCTGAATCATTAGTGGCAAGGGTTGTTTCGATTTGGGTTTGGAGGCACTTGGTTCTGGCTTTGCTATTCTTGAAGTCCCTGGTGGCGTGCTTCCTCTTATCAGCTTGTCTTTGGGCTCCAAAGAGATTGTGTCTTGCAGACACATAACTTCTTTCAGTATTTTTTTTTAGGTTGCTTGCCCGGTATCCAAGGCTTAGCCTTAACTAATCCGGGTCGACCCGGGTCGCGCACTTGGCTATGGCGGGTGAGTCTCCCAGTGGGGATAACTGCGTACACAATGTCTCGAACTCGGGACCTTGCTTAAGCGATACCAAGCCGCTTAAAGTGCTTGATGGAGTGACCCCTGGAGGATTTTGATCTTGTTTTCTTCTTCAGTGGGGATTTAGAGGAGTCGGTTGACATGGCCTCCAGTTCATGCATCCTTGCCTTCCCTTTTCCTTTGCCATACATTTGCCGTGCAGTATCTTCATTGTGTTCTCCGTCCAAAGGAATTTCATAAAATTTAAATAGACGGGTTAGCAACATGGCATAAGGAATGATTTGTGACTGAGAGGAAGAAGCTACTATGTGTCTAAAGAATAGATATGGAAAGCTGATGGGAATTTCATTAATCAAACAGTATAGGACCACAACATCCATCATGGTCACCTTGTCAAAGCTTCCTTGTCGCAGAAGAATGGCATGGGTAATGATGCGATGGAGTTGGCGGTGGTCCTGGTTTAGGCCGGGTGAGGTTAGCTTTTTTCCAGACAGCTTGGATCTGTCTTCAGTGAGGTGGGCAGTGACTTCGTTGTAGGAGAATGGTAAGTTTATGTCCCATTTTGGGCTGAGATAAATTTCAACACTATCATAGAGAACATTGAAAGTTTGTGCAATGAGGATTGGAGAAATGGTTATCTTTACACCACAAACATAGGAACTAAGTGTTTCACCGTTATCTTGTAGATTAGCAAAGAAAAATTGCACTAGCCTAGGATAAATAGGTTCATGAATATCGAAGAGGTTTTGCCATCTTTGAAAACGGAAAAGGTGGGAGAAGTCAAGGTTTTTCGCAGAGAATTTTTGAGCAGATGAGATGAAGAGTGGTGATGAGACGTTTTGATAAGTTTCTCAGATACGCATTTTAGGTGTGGGGGGTTTTGAAAATAATAGGAAGAAGTATGTTGAGAGGAGTGTAAGGAAGGAGGGCAATTACCGGAAGTTTCAGTGGCAGGCTCCTTGCCAGGAAAGCGAGGAGGTGGAGGAGGAGATGAAGGTGCCTGTTTCGAAGAGGTTTCCAGAGGTGCATAGCCGGAGCGATTCGCTCTGGCCTTTCTTCTTGGTTGGGAATGTGCAATACTGGGAGGAGGAGGCGGTATGAACGGAGGAGGGCTTTCTGAGAATGATGGTGTAGGTGACACCTCTTCTCCTCTTGTGCGGGGGCACCAGCGAGCTCCGGAAAGATTTGGCCCCTGCGATATGCTCTTTATTCTGACCATTTTTGTGTTTAGAGAAGAAGGAGCCGTGTATGAAGGAAAGATGACGAAGAAGTTCGACGGTGATGGTAGAAAGGAGAATGGAAGACGAATAGAGAGATGGATGGGAGATAAAGAAGTGGTCAAAGATGAAAGAGAATTTGGGGAGTGTTGACGAAACTGAGGGAGACTTGATGGGAGGTTTGATGGCTGTTGGGAAGGTGGAAAGATATGGATGTGACAATATGGCTTTATGGGAAAATGTGGATGAGTGAAGAAGGATGATTGTTAAGAAACATGGGAAGAGGAAGAAATATTGGAAAACATGGGAATTCTTGGAAATGAAAAGTTGGCATTAGGAATGAAAAGTTTGAGGATGGTAGAGTGTAGCAGGAAAAAGAGGTATAAATAGAGAAAAATTTTGGAGGGAAACGAAAAAGAATGACAAATAAGAGATATAGTGGCTATGGAGTGTGATAGTGGAGGTTGAAATTGTACCATAATAGTACAACAAAAAAAACGTATCACAGGGAGAAAGAATATCGTGGCAGCACCATAACTGTACTAAATTAGTACAAAATAAAAAGAATAACCATATCAAATTTTGGAATCAGATACCATGATAGCAAGGGAAAGTGGAGTCCAGATAAAACGGAGAATGATGGGTAATGGGCCCAGAAAAATTTTCCCACTGATATTAAAGCAAACTTTGTTGTGGCCTATGGGTTGCAAAAATGAGGAGCCCAAGACGAATTACTTGATGGGCTGATTGACAAAAAATTAAACGAGAATTACATAAAAAATATTCAAAACCTTGTTATGAACAAAAAAACTCATCAGCAAGCAAAGGAAATGTGAGAAAGAGACACTTTGCACTATCCAAGAGAATTAATCAGTGAAAGCAAAAACAAGGGTTACTGGTACAAACACATGATGCTCACCATTTCTCTAAGAGAATCGTAACAAGCAGTTTGTATGTAGGCACAAGTAAATATATCACACAATATTAATGAAATCACAAGCCAAGGAAAATTCGTACTTTATGTTATGCAAACCTTAAACACAGGAGCTGAGAAATGAAGAAAATATTGTATCAAGGTGATATATTCTAAAAAATTTTGTCACATGTGTTAAAAAAACGTTTATGTTACTGTTGATGAGCATATCATACCAATCTCTTTTCTTAGCATGCAAAATCTTTCTTCTAACAAAGGTTTTGTAAAAAGGTCAGCAAGTTGTTTTTCAGAGTTTATAAATTGGATATTAATATTTCCTTTTTAAACATGTTCCCTAATAAAATGGTGTCTAATTTCAATATGCTTAGTCCTAGAATGTAAAACAGGATTTTTGGACAAGTTTATAGCACTTATGTTATCAAAAAATAAGGGAATCTTCAGGAAATGTAAATTGTAATCAACTAGTTGGTGTTTCATCCACAATAATTGAGAGCAACAACTGGAGGTTGCCATATATTCAGCCTCTGCAGTTGATAATGCAGTGGTGTTCTGTTTCTTACTAGTCCAAGAGACTAGAGATGTTCCAACGAAGCAACACAAACCACTTGTGCTTCGTCTATCAATTCTATCTCCTGCATAGTCTGCATCACAAAAGCCAGTTAAATCAAAAGATTCATATTTAGGATACCATAAGCCCAGTGTTTGTGATTCAAGTAGATATCTCAGAATTCTTTTCACAGCAATGAGATGAGATTCTTTGGGATTAGATTGGAACCTAGAACATAATCCCACACTGAAGGATATATCAGGTCGGGATGATGTCAAGTACATTAATGATCCAATTATTCCCCTAAATTTTTTTTCATCAACATCCTTTCCTTTTTCATCTTTTTCAAATTTGGAATTTTGATGCATTGGTGTACCCATGGACTTAGCATTTTCCATTCCAAAGTTTTTAAGGATTTCACTAGTATACTTCTCTTGGTTTACAAAAGTACCTTTGGACGTTTGTTTGATTTGTAAACCAAGGAAGAAGGAAAGTTCTCCCATCATACTCATGTCAAATTCATTTGTCATCAACCTTGAAAACTCCTCACATAGAGTTTCATTGGTTGATCCAAATATTATATCATCTACATATACTTTTACAATTAAGAGTTCATTTTTTGAATGTATTATAAACAAATTAATGTCTACATTTCCCCTTTCAAATTTATTTGCTAAGAGAAAAGTACTAAGCCTCTCATACCAAGCTCTTGGAGCTTGCTTTAGTCCATATAGGGCTTTTGAGAGCTTAAGTACATGATTTGGTTTTTCTTTATCTTCAAAGCCAGGGGTTTGTTTAACAAACACTTCTTCATTTAGAAATCCATTCAAAAATGTACTTTTAACATCTATTTGATACAACTTAAACCCTTGATGAACATCATATGCAAGTAGAATTCGAATGGGCTTCCATTCGAGCTACGGGAGCATATGTCTCATCAAAGTCAATACCTTCTTGTTGATTGTATCCTTGCACCACGAGTCGAGCCTTATTTCTAGTAACATTTCCACTTTCGTCCATCTTATTGTGAAAGACCCATTTTGTTCCAATGATTGACCCATTCTCAAGTTTGGGAACCAAGGTCCATACTTCATTCTTCTCAAACTGCTTCAACTCTTCCTTCATTACTTCAACCCAAACTTCATCCTTGAGTGCCTCATGGACGGTTTTGGTTCCATATTTGAGATGAATGCCACATGATTTTGTTCCATTTGTTTAAGTGATGACCCAGTTCTTATCCCTTGAGAGGCTTCTCCAATTATGAACTTGTGAAGATAGCTACTAGAAGATTTCCACTCTCTTGGGTTTCTTCGCTTTGAAGATGATTATTCTTGTATGCTTCCTTGTTCAAGTTCACTGTCTTCTTCAGGAGCAGAAAAATCTCCTTGAGTTTCAGGACAATTTTCGAGAAAGTCTCCCTGACTTTCAGGAGCATTTTCGACAATATCTCCCTGATTTTTGGGAGCTTTATCTTCAGTCTGATTTCCTTCACAGATCTGATTTGTGGGTGAATTTCCTGCAAATTCATCTTCATTTTCCGTTGCTAGGGGGTTATTTTCACAGAAAGTAACATTTATAGATTCTTTAACAGTTTTGGCATTTAGATTAAACACTCTATAAGCTTTGCTTCTAGTAGAATATCCAAGAAAGATCCCACCATTTGTTTTTGAATCAAATTTTCCCAGATTTTCTTTGGTGTTAAGAATAAAACATTTGCATCCAAACACATGAAAGTAATAAAGGGTTGGTTTGATTTCACTCCACAGCTCATAAGGAGTCTTTTTCAATGTTTTTCTTATGATTGTCCTATTCAGGATGTAAAATACAGTGTTTATGGCTTTAGCCCAAAAGAATTTTGCTACATTATTTTCATTTAGCATGGTTCTAGTCATTTCTTGTAATGATCTATTTCTTCTTTCAATTACTCCATTTTGTTGAGGAGTTCTAGGGCATGAAAAGTTATGCGAGATGCCATTTTCTTTGCAAAAGCTTTCAAAATGTTGATTTTCAAATTCTTTACCATGATCACTTCTAATAAATACAATAGAAGTTCCTTTTTCATTTTGAATCTGTTTACAAAGTTTTTCAAATAGATCAAATATTTCATCCTTGTGAGCAATGAACAATACCCAACCAAACCTGAAATAGTCATCTACGATGACCATGCCATACCTTTTCCCACCAAGACTTTGAGTTTTAATTGGACCAAACAGATCAAGATGTAAGAGCTCAAGAGGCCCTACGGTGGAGATGAAATCTTTAGAATTGAAAGAGGTCTTTACTTGTTTACCCTTTTGACAAGGTTCACAAACAAGGTCTTTTTCAAATTTAATTTTTGGAATACCTCTGACCAAATCCTTTCTGATTAGCTTGGAGATTTGAAACATGCTAGCATGTCCTAATCTCCTATGCCAAAGCCATTTTTCATCTTCAATGGAAGCAAGACATTTTACATCTTGTTCTTTTAGGTCGTTTAAGGAAATGCAATATACATTTCCATGTCTTGGCCCAAAGAAAATAACTTCATTACTATATTTCTTATGAATGATGCATTTGTTTCTTTCAAATGTTACATTGTGGCCATTGTCATATAGTTGGCTGATACTTAGCAAACTATGTTTCAATCCTTCCACAAGGTAAACATTGTTTATCGTTGAGGAGAGACTCTTAGCAATTTTACCTATTCCAATGATTTTTCCTTTTCCATTGTCTCCAAATGTTACGCTTCCTCCCTCATAAGGATCAATCTTCTTGAAGATGGATGCATTTCCTGTCATGTGTCTGGAGCATCCACTGTCAAGATACCATAGCTCACCTTTTCCGTTTGATGTTAAGCATACCTGCATTATTGTAGTAAGCTTTTAGGTATCCAAATCTTTTTGGATCCTGGAGTGTTAGTTTTTCTTAAGCTTCCAGCTGCATTAACATTCATAACAACTTTTACATATTTTCCACCAATGAATCTCCAAGCTACAAAGCATTTGTTAGACGTATGTCCTAACTCTTTGCAGTTATAGCATATATCTTTCAGTTTTACCTTCACAAAGTATTTATGATGAGTTTGGTTTACTCAAGATCTTAGCAGAATCAGATTTGATAACATTTTTGTAAAATCTGTTTTGACTATTTTCTTTAAATCCTAATCCTGCTTTATTAATTGCACAGCGTTGTGATCCAAGTAGTAAATTTAATTTATTAGATCCTTCAGTGAACTTACAAAGACCTTCAGTCAGATTTTTTTATCTTAGCACGCAATGCTTCATTTTCTAATTTCAAATCACTATGTTTAGACTTAAGATCACCATTTTCAGCTTTTAGCAAAGAGTTTTCCTTTTTCAAAGTAGTGTATTTTGACAAGATATTTTTTGAGTTAATCAGCAGATCACCAATGATTGAAAGCATTTCATTTTGAGAAGTCTACCTCATCATCAAGAGATGCCATTAGACAGAGGTTAGCCATGTTCTCCTCTTCTTCTTCCTCGCTTGAGGAGTCATTTTCTAGATCTTCCCATGTTGATAGTAAACCTTTCCCTTTTACCTTTCTTCCTACATCCTTTTGTTGTAGAAGAGGACATTCATTTTTGAAGTGTCCTTTCTATTTGCAGTAGTGGCTAGTGGCAGGTGATATCTTTCTTGAAGTCGGACTTGTTGGTCTCTCTCTCTTGTGGCCACTTGCTCTTCTGTTGCTTCCTCTTTTCTTCCAAAGTTTTGCCATTCTCTTTACAAATAGGCTGAATTCTTCATCTTCATTCATGTCAGGTTCTGAGTCAGATGTTGCTTCTTCTCTGATCTTTGTTTTCGAGGCAATTTTCCTCTTCTTGTTGTTGTTCTTTAGATGTGTTGTTTCAAAGGCTATCATGTTCCCTCTCAGCTCATCATAAGTGAGAGTTTCAATGTGCCTTCCTTCTTGAATTGCAGTTATCTTGGATGCCCACTTATCAGTGAGACTTCTTAGAATCTTCCTTACCAGCTCTTCATCTGGAAAGGTTTTTCTGGCCATGTCCAGATTGTTGATGATCACAGCAAATCTTTCGAACATCTCATCTATGTTTTCATTTTCCTTTATCTCAAATAACTCATTCTCTGGTCAGCATATCAATTTTATTCAATTTAATTTGTTTTGTACTTCATGAGTAATTTGCAGCTTGTCCCAAATTTCTTTGGCTAATGCACATCTGGATACCTTTCTGTATTCTTTGAAACTGATTGCACACAGCATCAGATTCAAGGCTTTGGCATTTGTCTCAATCTATTTCTTTTCTTCTGTATTCCATTCGTCTTCAGTTTTGGGAACCTGCTTCTCCCTACCATCTTCTGTTGTTGTCTTCATTGGAATGAGCCCCTTGTGATGGTCTTCTAGATGTCATAATCAGTTAAGTATGAAAATTTTCATCCTTTGCTTCCGGTATGGATAATTTGATCCATTGAAAGAAGGAGGACGAGCAGTGGATTATCCTTCAGCAAGGTTTTATTGAACTGGTCCAGCCATGTGGTTTTCTTCTCTAAGGTATGGATCTTTACTCTCAGTTGTTAGGCTTGACCCTGTTATATATCTGGTCCAGATTAGGTTGAAAATTTGGTTTTATGATAGGTACCCATCAGATCCGCCACCCGCCTGGGTCAGGTTAGGTTAGGCGGGGTCGCGGGTGAATCGCCTTTTTTTTAAAAAAAATCTAATTTGTGTTAGGGGAAACAAACTAATCCTCTACTCTTCCCACATGGCTTCCTTTACATTCTCCTTCTTCCTTATCCTAATCTCACTCTATGTTTCTCATCAGGTCATGCCGAACGTCCCTGCGGCCGACCAGTCCTTCTCTGATGCGAGGGTCAAAGCCAACATCTTTGCACACACTCCCGCCACATAGATCAAGGCAATTGGCATCAGAAACAAGGTCTTCGTGGATCCGTGCTGCTGTGGTGAGGAAGAATGAGGAAAAGAGTGTGGTGTGGCCTGTGTGTCAGTGCAAGAGGAAGAGAAATAATAATAATAATAACAATAATATATTCGGGTAGTCGGGTCGAGTTTATGAATTTGAATCGGAGACCCGACTCTACATATATGGCAAATCAGTTGAGTTAGATTAACGGGTTGATGCGTCAAACCTAACCCATGTTCACCCCTACACTATGGAATTTTCATTTCAAATATTTTAGTATGGTGAATTGAATAAATTTATTACAAGCCAACTCACCAAATTAGTCAAGCAACAAAACAATACAAAGTAATTATGAATACATTCAAATATGATTGTTCATTAAAAATACATTGCTCAATTCATTTTAACTCCTTGATTATGTTTCATTTCATTTTTTATAGCTGTATCATTTTTACCACTTTTAGTTTGTTAAAAAGGAAAATCCAAACGAACCAATAATTTGTTGGTGACTCAAGAAAGTGATATAAGCAAGCTCAATTAAAGATTCCAAGGTGGAATTATTGTTGTTGGACACAGTAGCACAAGCTGCACAACTTAATTAGAGTTACGTAATAGAAAATCTGATCACTGATATGAATACAATAAATAGTAAAGATAAGAGCAGAAATCACCAATTCCACAAAAGATTAGACATAACCAAGTGTAGAGAGGCAGGGGTGTATGTTACCTTCCCTTCGTGGAAAATAAAGGCATTCAACAGCTATTCAGATTTGTTATCCTACATGGCGAAGACTTGATAACAAGTCATCTCCCGTGGGAGGATCATCATCAGTGTTTGCCAATGGTTACATATCCATACATGAGAGCACATACCTTACTATCGCCAAGGTCGACAAGATTGAAGTGAGTGATTGCAGAAGTAAAGAATGCCGTTGGGAATGCCATAAATATATCCCTCAGGCATCACCCAAGAGAGAAGGGTTTGTTCGTTTGTTAATTTTGTTAGAGAAATTGGAAGTGTGATTTGAATTTTAAGAAAATCAATTTTTACAGAGGTCCCTGTGATATATAAGGCGCAAAAGATTTATTTTGCTCCAAATGAGGCCTTAGTAATGGTTTTCAAAAGTCTCTCACCAAACATTGAGCCCAAAACAAAGATCCGCTCTCCTCTCATTCCCTCCTTCAAAATAAGCCTCTCCAAAAAAAAAAAAAAAAA
>QANU01073111.1:1749751-1792358 GCA_003254905.1 Nissolia schottii | reverse complement strand
GTTTTGGAAGGAGTGACTCTACGTGAGTGAGATGCAGTTGGTTATGCGGTTTGTTCAATGGGATCAGATCCAAAATTGCCAAAATCGGTTAGCGAATTCTATATCAAGTTGCCAGACAGACACATTGATAACTTCTAGTCAAAATCATCAAACGTGTTGCGTGTTATTTACAAAATGACCAAACGTGTTTGCATGTAATAGGCAAAGTTGCCAAACGGTTTGATGAGTCGTGGCCTTGCCATGTAGACTTGCTTGCCCCGCTATCTAAAATAGGTGTAGTCCTATAAAATGTTTTAAAATAATAATATTTTAATAATATATTTTGGTATCAAAAGAATTATAATAAAAATAACTCGTTGTTTGGGTCTAGTTTGAGGTATGTTTTGAGTTGATCCAAATGAAAATCTTTTTGACGTGGAAAATCAAAGTTAAATACCGTTATAAATGTCATATTTTTTCCCCCTAAAATATAACGACCGGTTGTGAGATTTTTATATTTCAATTAGTGTATTTTGCATATTATTTTTAATGTTGATATAATTTATTTCAGGATTAACCTTATTTGGTCATTTGATTTTACCTGTTGTTTTAGTTGGTTTTTCAATTTAAAAACTTACATGTTAGTTTTTGGTTACTCTAAGTAGTTGCTGAATATTCATTGGATTACCCTAAGTAGTCCCTCAATAATCTAACTATTTTTTCTTAGGACATGAAGTAAAGACTAACAAGTTTAACGTTTACTAACTTCTCATTTTTTTTTAAATTGAGTGACTAATTAGGGGCACAAGTATAAAGTCTATGAACCAAACAAGGTATTAACCCTTTATTTTGAAATATATTTTGCAAAATATTTCTGTAATTTTGATTCTTACGTCTAAAAATATTTGTAATTTTAAATGTTGCATCAAAAAGTATGTTTTTTAAATGTCAGATTGACTCAATCTGATCTAAATATTAGTTAAGTAATTATTGGACTAAATCTGAATTAATCTGAATTTAAAAAAATTAATGACCTTGTAAAAAATTGAATTGGATTCAGATTTAGTTTAACTTAGCCTAACCCGTAATTTGTGCACTCCTAAAACCTAGCACAAAATTTCATTAAGAAAGAAAGATTCTTTTTTCGGTATTTATGTTTTTATCGATATCTCTTTTTATTTCAATGGTTACAATTTACTTTTAAATTTAAAATAATAAGTATTTAAAGTTTGACTGATTATTAGCAATAGATATTCATAGAGTATCAATAAAAGTATTCGTTAAGAAAATAATTACTGCTCCAATGATAACCGTATCTGTAGCCTACACATCTGATAAGAAACAATAATTGCATGTATATCTTCCTCACACATTTCTTGGGCATACATACATATACATACATACATATATATATATATATATATATATATATATTTATTTATTTTTCTATACTAAACGGGGCTTATCGCCCAAAAAAAAAAGAAGAAGAAGGCTACACAACCATAATCTTGGGGGAAAACAGTTCCCCAAACATCGTCAAAAAATACAAAACTCAAAAAAGAAAGAAGAGACTCATAAAAAACTGTTACTTAAATAATACAATGACCATTATTTGTCATAGAGTTTACACAAAAATTTGCTTCTTAAAAAACGGGGGAAATCGCTATGTTCCAAGCCCACCTCACAAGCTTTTGATAGTAATAATTAGAGAAGAGTGCTGATGCAGGTTATTACTATATATCATTTTCAATAAACAACGAAACACATCTAAAATCTAGATCAGCCTCGACAAATCTCATGAATTTAAACCGAACCAACTTCAAGCCATTCAAAACACCCCCAAAACTCCGCTGCCTCGATGGAAATGCTACCCAATTTAAAAGAGAAACCACCAACGAAACATCCATCAGCACATATTTGTTTATAGTCATTAGATTATAACATGTATTCTATCATAACATTTTTACAAGCGGTTCATATATAATTCAACACATACACATTGCATAATGAGTAACTATGATTTTACGTATTGATATCGATTGCTAGCTACGGCTAATAGGTTGTGGCTCAATGATAACTGGCTATACACTGTACTCAAATACCCATTAACAAGCAACTATAATAACACTCCAAAAATTATTCCTAAATGATCTTCAACACACCCCACATGTATATGTTTTATTTTAGCTTATGATCACAAGTTTTTATTTTGTCCACACACACGAGCATTCACAAGATAATAGATATATGTGTGTGTGTAATTCACTAGATTCTACTGCGTACCTAACGACGCTATATTAATTAATAATGAAGAGTTAATGATTTTATATGATTACTCTTTGGCATTTTAAAATCTTGACTTCTTTTTTTTTTTCTTTTTTAAAGAGTAATTGATGTTTCCGCACTCAAAGAAATCATTTTTACTAGCGGAGATGCAGATATTTCGTGCCTAATTTTATAATTTGTAGATAACAATTTTTATTGGAGGTTAATAACAGTTGTAGTTATAAATTATTTAACCTTCCTTTCCAATTTTTACACGAGAATTCAAAAGAAGATGTTTGTAAATTAAATCATTTAAAAGGATCAAACTGAAAAAGGAAATGTGACTAAAGAAAGTCGTTAAAGTGTTGCAACATTTTTATTATTGGTATAGATTAGAGATCAGTGTAACTTTGACCACAAAAGTGAATTTCAAATTTTCATATAGCAAAAGAAACTAGCTCAATAAAACTCAATTGCCTATGTGAGTTATGACTTATAATATTTCAACTAGTAATTAATAAACAACATCAAGATTTTAACATCTTAAACATTATTCGTCAACAATTATTCAAGCATATATGAAGTAGTCCCCAATGATGTTGTCTGTTTTATGAGATTAAGAGAAGGGTGGTTTGGGAGGACCATGTGAAATCAAAGGGGTGCACATGCACTAAACCACGTGAAGTGAATGGGGGGAAGAAACAAGAACAAGTAGCAGAGATATGAGACATGTCTTGTGTGTTCTGCTAAACCTAAACAAAATGTCATGGTTTGTTTATTGTGGTTCTTCAGTTTGCTGCAAAGTAAAATATCACATTCCACTCAACTAATTAGAAAGGGGAAAAAAAAAAATCTTGTTATGCTCCAAAACCACCCATTGAAAGTATTATTGGCCCTTTCAGCAGAAGCAGAGTAGGCCACCAACCCTTTTCAAAATCACTTTCTTTGTCTCCCAACAAACCCTTTTTACCCTTTTGGATTTATGCATGACTCACCTGATCCAAGGCATGCACCTGAAAAAACAAATAGACCACTTAGAAAATTAAAAAATAAATAAATAAATAATCTTGTAAATTTGGTTGGAGGGGTTAGGGGAAAGGGTTTAAGGTCATGCATGATTGTCCCTGGCTTAAAATTTCAACTAGAGATTCTGTGTATATACACCATGATTGGGTGCAGCATCATTGGTTTTGACTGCTTTTTCTTCCAAGCAAGATCTCACGTTTGACTCCCTTCACCCAACTGCCTTCTAATGGAAAAAAATGTACCATGACTTAAAATGAACCCATCTCCTAAGGTGTTTTCTATCACTTGACCTTAGACCTGGCTAGTAGTGGCTACAACTATGCAATGTAATAAAATCATCAACAAGTAATTTATTTTTGTTGTTAACTCCGAATCTAGAATTAAAATCTAATTAGGTCCACTTTGTGAGAGTGACAATATGAAGAGCAATATATATAGCTTTAACATTGGAAATGTACATGAATCAGTTACCGTTTGGATAGTAATTAGTATATGAGAGTATGGTCAATCGGGAGCTACAGGGAATTGAGCTAAAAGCACAACACCAGATTTTTTTCTTTCTCCTAATTCACAATGAATATGCCTCACTTGAATGGGACATCCCATGATTCCCCTCAAACTTCAAGATTGAATCAAAGATCTTAGTTCTTAGCATTGCTTTATAGTCTTCATGCCCATGAATTCTAGCATTCCTGCCCAACAAGGCGATGAATTCCATATATGTACGAAATCAAGACCACTAATAATCTTAATAAAGTTTAGAAAATGCACATTTGTCATTGAATAACAGAGTATACAATATACATATATAAAATATAAATGCAGCAGTAATGATGACATGTCAAAATGCCATGCATTAATGAGTATAATTCAAGCCATCAACTCATCCACCAGTAATTAACTTAGTTAATCAACAATTTAACCTTTGGTTTCTTTATCTGTTTATGTCACGGGAGAGTAAATTTGACCCAGTTATAATAGTAATGGTTGGACTAAGAATCCGTACACTAAAATCAGGAATGTGTGGAGTGGAGGGGTCAGGTGAAACTTAAAGTGATCCTCTCTAGCTAGAACACAAGATTCAAACCGTTAATGATGGAAAACTCAACTAAGATGCCATGATTTTAAAAACCAACTTTACTGATTCAAAAGTAAAAACAAAATAATGATACTAAAACAACTTTATTATTTGAAGGTTGTGGGGAGCAAAATCAATTCCAAAACACAGGTGAACAATCATGAAGTTTTCACTGATAGAGATGGGGCACCAAAACACACAAACCCCCCAACATATTATCCTCAAGCCTTGACCTGTGAGGCCTAAATAGAGCATTAACAAGAAATTAATCTAAAAGCTAAGCTATTAGTTAGAAACAAACTTCATATTTTCATAACTATGGTATACTTAAAATATATGCATAGCCATAAAGATACAACCAACGCACTAAAACATTCTTGGAGGGTGAAATTAGGAAAAGAAGGGAAAAAAAACGACATTACTATCTATAACTTTAGTTTTCTTTTCCTTTGGTCCTATTTCTTGAAAAAACCTAAGACTTCTGTCTACGTTTGGTACTAGAGACAGGATAGAAGGACAAATACATGAGGACAAAAATTTTTGGTATTTTCTGTACCTCACTGAAACTGAGACAGAGGAGACAAAAAAGTTTTACTTGAGGGGACGCAAAATTGAGGCCTAAAGGGACATAAATTTTCTCTATCTCTATCCCCTTCCCCTTGACTCTGGCACCAAACACTAGAAATGCACAAAAATTGCATCAAACTTGCAATTAAAATGTTGAAAGTATGTGACATTTGTTTAGTAATCTCAGAAGGCCAAGTTGATCATGTAATTTTATCCATGTTAACATTGTGAGAGAGAATAAGCCTTAATTACCAAGAAAACAATAAAATATATTGGGGGAAAGTAGTTTTCACAATCATGTCAATTGCACAAACAGATAGTCAATTTCGGATAGTAATATAATCATAATTACGTTATAAGATTTGTCGCTCTAGACCCTGCAGTGTGAGCAATGTTATTAGGTAATAATTAATAACTGTGGAGATTTGAATTGCATCTATGACAGGAATCTAGAAATTTTCTAATTATTGTGCTCAACTGAACTGAATAAGATCTGAAGTTAATGAAGCTGACATTAGATTTTCAAAGATGATTAAGATAGCAAGTCTAACAAATTTCACATAGCAAAAAATGTTGGTAAGTTTGCAGTATATGTGGCATGAAAATGACATATTCACTTTTGAAATAGGTAAGTGTAATATATCCTCATCAATCAAACGATTTAACCATCAGTTTTGTTGCACAAACTGTTAAACGTTATATATCTCCCTTTCAGCATTTACCAAATTGATTCAGTGATTTTGATGCCACTATCGCTTTCATGCTAGTGCTTAAATAGTTTGGAAGGTTCTGGTTAGAGACTTTGAATTCCTGAAACTGAAGCAACAAAGCAACAGAAGCTGAAGCTCAGCTTTATTCTTTAATACTTAACCAAAAGTTGTAACTTTTTAATACTTTTCACCTGTTGATGTAAGCACTATATGTTTTTACATTTAAATCTCTGTATGAGGCAAACATGGTGAATTTATTATCTATATATTCATGTTTTAGTATAACCATCATAAACTGAAATGAATGTCTGTTAATAATCTAAGTTCCTTAGGACATAAAATTTGAGTTAATTTTGATGCATTCACCGTTAATATGCTAAGTTCCATTTGCATAACCTTAAAAGTAGAGTCAATTATGTGTTTTTTTGTCAAAACTACAAGTATCCTCTTATTATAAAGAATCATATTCAAACATTTGAGATACCATATTCCAACACTAGCTACCCAATAACTTGGACTCACATCCCGAGACTGCTAATTAAGGAAAATAAGCTAATCATATTTACTAATGTGCCAACATATGACCGAATGATGCAGCCAGTGTATCAAAATTAGTCAAGTCCTTTAAATTTTTGGTGAAATACTATAGTTTGCTGCATGCATTAATGGGAGAGGAGAAATATGAAAAGAAGCATGAGAGGCAAAGAGGTAAGATTTGGGAAAAGGAGGAGCTGCAAAGATGCACACTGTGAAAGCCCCTTTAATATAGAAATGGGGCCTTGTATAAATCATTAGTACATCCACTCAATCTTATTCAGTGTCCATTCTCTTTGAGAAAGCAAGACCATGCCTAACAGGAGGCCAACAAAGTAGAAAAGTGTTATGTTCTTTCTCCAAAGTTCCATCCCACACTGCAAAAATAACCATACCTTTCCAGCAGGAGCAGCAGGACAAAACAATGGATGGAAAACAATTGAAAAATCCTATGTTATGCTCCTCGCATGGATCTCACCCTTGTCTCCCTGTACTGAAGTGGGGTTTGCACGGTGTAGATTACAAAAATACTCCATTTATCTTCTTTTTTTTTTCCCTCTAGTGATAGAGCAATGTTTCTTGCATACATAATATGCCGAGGAATTCCTTAAGGCATACTTCCATGAGGTATACATAAATGCTTTGCCGTGTTAGTATATAACAGAGTTTTCCATTATTATTTAACTATATATTATTACATCAATAAAAATGTTTAAGTCTCACATTCAGGTTTATGATTGTGAAACTATTTTATGAATGCATAACAATTAAACTCAAAATTATTACTTATGCTTTTATCAAAGAATGGCAAAGTATCCCCCATTTCTCATGGGAGAATTTTAAGTAGGAATATCTGCAAGCTATTTTTTTTATGAAACATGTATATTATCATAGTCTATACAACTTTGAATATATTATATATTGATTCTCAATGACTACACAAAATGAAAAAGTTGTTCTCTAAAATTATTATTTCCTCCGGTCTAAAATAATTGTCACTTTCATACTTAAAAAGTGAAAGTTATCTTAGACAGGAAGAAAGGAGTAACTACGTTTACTTCAATACGTAGAGCGATAATTATTTTTTTCCTTTTTCTTTCCATTTGTAGAACATAGCAATAAAATGTTCTCAACTGATCTGTGTTTTTTTTTTCCTTTTATTGATGGAGTGTTCTTAACTGCTCTTAGAATTAGAGCAAGAAAAACTGTATTTTATACTATTCATTCATTATGCACTACATGAGTTATATAATTGTAGCATTAAAAACAAGAATAAAATAAAATGTGAGATAGTGATTACCACATATACGGTACAGAGTTGGACAGCACCTAAGAATATCTGCATTGGGTAATTAATACTTTTTACTGGGTGACTGGTTCTCTGCACAGGAGTCTTGAAACACATGACATAAGATATAAAAAGTGATTCTGAAGAGAAAACATCAGATTCTGCATTCAATTAGTCTAAGTGACATCGCTGTTTGAGTTGCCATAGCAATGCAGGACAAGTTTACTAGTCTATATCATATATTATAGCATTTTAATTAAATTCATTGAAAGCAATGTTGTTCTTTTTTCAAATACTTGTGTCAGAATCAAGAGCAATAGTGTCAGTGCATAAAACTGCACAATCTTTGAAATAAAGGGTTCTGTGTTCTGACCCCAGTTGTATAAAAAGCCGTGTTCCTTTTGACAAACCTCCCCTTTCACATTTCAGACCCGAGAAGAGGCCAATTCTAGCTGCAACTAGAAAATGCAAGTTGCAGGGGCCTTGGTACACAAATTAAAGAGGCACATGGGTATGAAACATAAATAACAATTTTCACAGATTACAACATGATGATTGGGCTATACATATAAGGGAACCGTACATAGAGAGAGAGAGAGAGCATTGCCTAAAAGGTCACTTAGAAGATAAGTATCTAGGACCATAAGAGAAGAGGCACTAACAAAAAGAAAAATAATTAATTGCTGAATAATAATTAGTTGAGATTAGAAGAATTAAGAATGTGTTTGGCGCAGTCGCAACCGCAATTCAAAACGATTTTATGCATTAAAGAGAGCAGAGCTCAATAGAGCCGTAATGAAGAAGCTCCTGGATCATTTGCTCAATGTGATCTTCTTCAAGAGGCTTGAACTGCTGCTGCTGCTGCTGCTGCTGCTGCTGATAATGATGATGGGCACTCTCCACTTTCACCTTCTTCTCAACCCAATTCCCATCCTCTGTTTCCTCCTGCTCCCTCTTTTGCGGCGGCAGCATTGCCTCGCTCGTTGTCGTGGAGACCGCGGCATCGGGTGAAGAAGCCGGAGCCGCTGTTCTCTGAGGCTCTGTAAACATGGATGGCCTTGTCGTCATTTGCAACGATGCCATGTAGCATCTGTGAAGTTTAGCAGTTAAAGTTGCCGATAGAAGCTTCGAAGAAGAAGACTCTGACGCGTTTGGGTTGTAAGGGAAGTTCGTTCTGGCCCTCGTGCCGCACATTAGCCTCGCTGCTTCGTCGTACGCTCTCGCTGCATCCTCTGCAGTCTCAAATGTGCCTAGCCATATCCTCGTTTTCCTTCAAGAAATATAATAATCAACCATTAATTTTAATATTAAAAATACGTACGTAAAAGAAATGGGGAAATTAATGGATGGCTAATAAAATAAATAATGCTCTTAAACCACACATTAAACTTACAAAATGGGGTGGCGAATCTCAGACACCCAAGAGCCCCAATGCCTTTGTCGGACGCCTCGGTAACGCTGTTGTGGTCTGGCCATGTTGTTGGGTGGCAAATGTTCTATGTTTTGATGGAGAGAGTTGTGTTGTGGTGGTACCAAGGGAGAGGGTGGGTTTTTGTAGTTGGCCTTGTTACATACATATATAGCAAAATTTCCCCTAAGCATGGTTGGGTGGGTCCCACAAGAGGGATTTTGAGGCCTCTTTTCTATTTCGCCTATCAGCTATAAGTTGGCTGTATTGCAATTTGCAAAGATCATGATTATTGGATAAGTGCTTCAAGAAAACCAGATTCACATGTCTTTCTTAATTATAAATTATAGATTTCGTCTCTTGTGGGGGAGAGGTCGTTCACAACCATTACTATTAAATGCAGTTTAAGTAAATCAAACATATAAAAAAAAAAAAAAAAAGAATACCTAGTTGGCTCAAAGAATTACGACTTCATTTTTTATATTTTAGACAATCAAATTAATATGTAATGATTAATGTGATTTAAATGAATGTGAATTTTTAAAAAATAGCGTTGAATTAATATATTATATCAAGATATTTATACATTATTAATGAAATTAATATATTGATGTAATATATTAATCCAACACTCATTTAATTAAAATTTATATTTATTTAAATTGTATTCATTACGTGCTGATTTAAGTGTCTATACAATATCTTAAATAACATTTATTTTCAAAGGCATTTGCTTCTCCCTTATTTTTGACTAAGGAAATCCAAAATTCAAGAAGGCAGTCGATAGATTCTTTTCATGTGAGTGATGATCAGTAGAGGGCAAGTTGTAGACAATGACTAGTCTTATAGTCCCCTCTGCTGTGAAGTTTGAACTACAAGATCTTTGAACATATCATTCTTAAAAGATATATATAAAGCTCAAATTGCCCTAATGAAATTTTTTGTGAGCGCTTTCAATTGCAGCTTGTGCCATTTTTTATCTGATAATATCTCATTTCAGACCTTTGTCGGGACCATTTTGCGACCAATATAAGGATCATATGTTCCAATTATTTGTTGTTGCGATCTGTATATAGTTACTTTTTTCACAAAACAAACATCAACAAATACACTGTTTACTATTGCATTTTCAACACCATTAATTATTTTTGTATCATAAGTTATATTATAATTGGGTCAATGCCAAGTTGGGACACATCGGTTTATTACAAAAGATTCTTGGACCATCATAATTACCCTAACATATCAAATCATTTGATCAAAATCTCCTTCACTATTTTCAAATCTCTAATCAATAAGGGCAACAAACCCCTCTCTTTCACCATAATAAAGTTTATTAGTCACGGAGGTAAAGGATTGTAATTGGGACAAAGTTGCAAACAGTTGCATGTAGCTTTTCTCCAATCAAAGTAGATGAATTTTAATAGTACTGGTGCCTGTCATGCGGGTTCTTTTTTTTTTTTTTTTTTTACTTTCAAGCTTATATATATATATTGTAAAAATGTAATCCATATAGGTGAACAACAATTGGCATCAAGTTAAGAGTATTCGTTTATTTTGGGGGACTTTTATGTACATGTACATTTAGGATGCTTCTAAGGGAAACAGAAGCATATGGGACTATGTATGATTTGAGTGTGCACATCAGCAGTATTTTAGGATTTTGTTTGGTAATGGTCCATGTTCTTCTCTATGCTACTATTCACCCACGTGCTTAGAGTTTATTCACAAAATCATTCAGGATATCAATTAATTTTTGGGGAGAGTTCTTTTTTCTCGGAGCAAAAATAGATGATTAAATTGTAAAGTTCATTAAAAGAGCACAAATTGAATTATAAAGTTTCATGTTATTAAGAGATAAGACCTAAATAACTTTTATAAAATCAAGACAATCCATTTTCATTAAGTTAGCTTTTAGAATTGAGTTACATTACTTAATTGTTAGTGTAATATCAAAACATGCCTTAAGATTGTTATTGAGTCACCTACGAATGTTCTTTTCTACAAATTCGAGATACAAGGGATATGCCTTTTATGTGTTTTGTAACAAATTTTATTTGTGCAATTCACTATATAACCTGATTTAATATTAATTGGTCACTCCCATCCCATCCCCGTGTGATAAACTATACTAACGGCAAAATAACTTCTTATTTGAATAAAATTAAAAATGATGGGTCCCTTCTATGGAGGGCGAAGTTCTCCTGTCTGTGCGCCACGTGTACCCAACCATTTAGATGATGGTCAATGAACCGCTGTTATTTTCTTGACGAAGAACCTTTTTCTCTAATTTTATGTTGGATCACAAAGCTATATATATCGAAGGATTAATTGAAAGGTGAAACTGTTCTGCTTTTCTAGTTTTCGGTTCAGTTAAGCTTTTTGTTTCTTTGTAAGCTGAAGGGGAAAAGAATAACAATAACAGTCAGTAACAACGGAAAGAGAATAAAAAGACACGAAAAAAGAACAGAAGGGGGAGACAAAGGAACAAGTAACATGTATGTCATGAATTTGAAAGATTTGGAACTTTATAAATATCCCAATCTATGTCTCTCAAATCTTTTCTCTTTTTTTTCTTTGTTTTTATTTATATTTTTCCTTGAAGCTAAGTGTGTTTATTTTTCTTGGTGTACAGCTATGTAACATCAAATTGATACATGCACAAAAGGTCAAGAAAGTGAGCTATAAATGGTTAGGGTCCCACCCATTGCATACGCGTGAAATGGGTCCCACAACATAACATGGGTGATGAGAACAAAAGCCGTGTTTATCAATTTAATTAATTAATTAATTAATATGATTGTTTAGTTTTGAGCAATAAACCTAAAACCTCTCCCATGGTTTTAACTTTTAACAATTGTTCTCATTGCACCTTAAGCCCATTCCTATCCGTGTCATATATATGTTGTGGAGTCTCTTTCTCTACACCACCTCACATGCCAACATGCATGCACAATCCATTGAATTCAAATATATATAGAGATAAACAAGGGATAAGTACATAACGTGGGATTTTTCTATATCAAAAACTAGTAATGAATTGAGCACCTTATGTGTCTTTTTCTCTATGTTGAGCCCTAACTAGAATACACACATGACACATGCATGAACGTATAGATATTCATGTGACTCAATTGTCTTTTCCTCCGATTTGTTTTTGTTTTCTTCCTTATAGGTCCTCTTTCTGACTGAACATGCCATCGAGATCGTTTACCACTAAATCCCCTGAATTTTTTTCTTGCACCTAAAGCAAAATCATGTTTCCTTTTCTGTCCACTGTATATATTACATCTTTTTACCCATAAGTGGATGAGATTCACAGCTGAGTTCCTACCTATTAATTTAGTTAAACAATTTTTATTTATTACTTAGATTCTTAGACTAAACCATCAAATTCATTCATCGAAATGTCATCATCGATCAAATTCATCTTCAAGTTACAAAAATTGTTATACTAATATTTGAACTTGTCAAAAGTCAGACAAGTTAATCTTTTGATAATGATCAAATTAGTCACTTTCAAAGATTGAGAAATTAACTTAATTGACTTTTAACAAAATCATAAAATAATAACTATTTTCATAACTTAGAAACGAATTTGACTTACTATAACAATTTCATAAATAAATTTAAAGATTTACTTGAAATTCTTGCACTCCATTAACTTTGTTGAAAATATAGTATTACTTGTTTCTAAACACCAACTTTATTGTATTTCTATCTATAAACTTGTATTTGAGATTAATTAATTTTAATCCAATGCTAGTATAGAAATCTTTTATTCCTCTCAATCATGTTTTATCAAATGTAAAACCTTTGAATAGTGAGAGTAAAAGATAAACATTTTTATTTTATTTACATAGTAATTAAAAGAGAAACTCTTAGTTGCTCTTAAAATATAAAAGAAGTCTCTTATATCACATAATTAAATGTGAGTGGCTTGCAAGACACACACATCCATTGAAATGTCAAACAATGAATAACTGAAAATAATAATAACTAATGATTTCTCTATTACTAAATGTACATGTAAAAGAAAATTGATTATCTCAAGTAAAAATTGTACATAGCTTTGTTGTGTTTTTATTTTGACTATTAATTAAGTTATTTTAAAAAGGTAAAAGATTTAAAAGGCAAAAAATAATATTAGGCAATTAATTTCACCGAGAGGATCCACTTTCTTGTATAAAATGTCTTTGCATCTGTCTATCAAAAATAATTTCTTTCTACTATGTAACTGAATCAGTTTCGCTATTTGTATATCACATAAAGAAATAAATATTATAAAATAAAATAAATAAATAAACATTATCAAACATATAAACAAATAATAATAAATATACATGTGTTCGTATATATACAAAAATAGAGAAACATATATTATCAAACACATGAACAATCAACATTGAATACATATGTATTCGTGTAAACATAAATGTTCAATAACAATGTTTATTTTTTATTTTATAATTTTTGTTTCTTTATTTTGTAATATTTTTTTTATAAATATATACATTATATTAATTTTTTAAGCGTATAAATAATATTTTTAAAACTAAACAACTGTAAATGATATTGGCAAATTATGTAGTCTGCTGACCATACCTAACTGTGTCTCGTTTTCTTGTTCACAGATTTAATGGTCAAAGAGAAATAAGGTTTCACCCAATGATCAAGTTGTTGTGCGTAAACACACATATAGACATTTCAACTGTGGGCCTTGACGCGGTTTCGTTGCCAAGCAAGCAAAGAAAACGAAGGGTGAATAAAGAGATGATGTGACTCTGTCATTAATTAATATATGAGAAATGTTTTTGGATCACTTAAAATTCCTTAATTTTTGTACAATCCACTCTCTGTGTTTTTTTTTCTTTAAATTTTTTTTTCTCTTTTTTCTAATCTCCCATCATTTTTTAGTTTTTATATTATTCTTTATAAATCCAAGAGATTTCATATTTGTTATTTTTTATTTTTCAAAATGTTTGTGCATATATTTAGAAAATTTTGTACATACTTATTTAAAAGTTTAGGCATATCTAATTAATCAAAAGTTTGTGCACGTGAATACAAAAGTTTCCTTATTCGTCTTTGTTTCCATTTACATTTCCTCATATTTTGTGTTTCTAGTTGTTGAAAAGTTTGTGCATATGCTTTAAAATATTTGTGTATGATAGATAGTGAGTTTACAGGCTATAGTGCAAGTGGGGAGATGGGGAGACAGTGCGACAGATGCTTTTAGTTATTTAATGTACCGTAAATTCGATTTGATTTGATTTCATATTGTGCAGAAAAAGTTTGTGTATGTGTATAAATTATGGGTTGATAACATCGTTAACATTTGGGTTGTACACCTAACACTACTCTTAATATAAATATTATTCTTGAAAATTTATTAGCCTTGGGTACTCTCTCATTAATTTTTTTTTATTAAAAGATTGGATAAAGAAGAAAATAAAATCAATGACAATAATACTATAAAAATTGATTTACATTGACTTTAATTTTAGATTAAAGGAAGTCAATTTAAATTGACTTTTAATAAAAAAAAATATGGGGACTAGCGGGAGTTAATTTAAATCAGCTCTATTTATAATAAAAATAGTTTATTTAGAAAAAAATTTATAAATAATTTATTTAAGAAATTAGTATTATTGTTTAGTTTATTCTAGTAAATTTTCATCAGTCCCCACCCTAATTCCGCCGCAATTAAATTGTTCCTAGCCTACCCTGCTGCCTGTATAGTCCTTTCTATATTAAGGACGCCGTGAAAGAGGCATGTGCAACTTCCATGTGCTTGTTCCTATTTTGTCTCCACCACAAACGTGTATTTTCTCATATAATACATTGCTGTAAGAATTCATTAAATGCTATTAGTCTTGCATAAGCTTGGTTTATATGACTAGGTAATAAAGTACATCAATTCTTAACGAGCAAATATTATGTTTTATAATATGGTGCCACATAAAAAAAAAAAAAGCGCAAGTTATGTTGTCTCACGCCTCAAAAAGATATGAATTCAATTTTTGTTGTTGATATAAAACGATTTTGGTGTGTAATCTCTAAACGTCCCTCTAAATGCTTAAAAGACCTTAGGAACATACCTTTAACTCCAAAGAGTCATTTAGTAATAAATTCACATAATCTTTTAAGAAGAAAAAATACATTCATTTAAATATATTAAATGTATACAAGAATCTTCTAAGTTGTCTAGAAATGTTATGACCATAGTGTAGTATTGACATGAAGATAGAACTTTTTTGTTTTTTAGTGTGGAATGTAGTCCTTTATCCGCCCAATTGGAAGGCACTTGGGTGAGAATTAAACGAGCTAGAGACGCAGTTTTTGTCCCCACGGAAATTAGTCAACATGAAGCACATGCTTATGGTACTGTGCAAAACTGCAAAATGCCAATACTTAGAGGTAATCAAACCATAACCAAACCATGTTTGTTGGGTTGTGCACTAAAAAAATATTATTTTTTAAAATAAGTGTTCACCTTTTCTGAGCATTAAAAAAAATAAAAATAAGAAAACATTGATAATATTTTATTTAATTATTTTTATTTATAATGTATGATTAGAGTTGTTATATTGGATAAGTATAAAAAAATAATTTATTTAATAATAATATAATAAAAAAATATTTAATGATATTTCAATTTAATAAGTGGATAACTATTTTAAAATAAATTAAAATAAAAAAAGTAGACAACTATTTTAAACGGGAGTGAGTATATTTTTCTGTTGTTACTGCAATTGTCAAAATCATTATGATGTTAAAGATAATTACAAGACTAAGGAGCTACCTTTTTTTTGGCATGTAAGAGAAAATTAACCAAAAGGGGCCATGAATTGCCTATGGAAATCAAACGGTCTAATCAAGATATCCTAAGGGGATTTGGGCAACAGAAACCATGAGATAGTTTCAACACATACACCTATTGTTTGAGAAGATAGGTGCAAATAAAATGGCCCTTTTTTTTTTTTTAACATAACGGGCAAATAATTGAAATAAGGACAAGTTGCGATAATTAAGGAATTAAGGAATTTTAGGAAGAAAAGTTGTGTAAATTACCTATTGTCATGTGACTTGATGTGTACGTGAAGACTACAGTGTTTCCCGCCAAACTCAATTGCTAGGCAATTGAGTTGGATTGTTGAAGTTGAAATTGAAAGATGACCAATTAATAGAAATAGGGGAAGTTTCCAATTGGATGGGAGGAATCACTGTGCTGTTGGTGTTGATGAACTGGATTTATCTGATCTGCTATGGAATCGATGGATGTTGAGTCTTACGGAAAGGATGTAAATAGTTTCGCAGCCATCTAGTGTGACTATGTCAAGCTGTAGCATAACTAAGTTGAATGTTTTTTTGTTCAACTCAAAAAAAAAATTCATCTCAATCTAAGGTAAGGATATATCTTTGAATTAATCTAACATTTATAAAGATGTTTACAAATTACTCATCATCCAAATAATTTAGGAATTAATGAATAAGTGAAATGGTACTAATCTGATTAGCTAACCATATTAAACCAAATTTTATTAAACCAAAATTTGTGGAATGAATTCAAATGTGTTAAAGCTGGTTAGGTAAAGAAACGACTCATAATTTAAAAGGACGTGTTTCGATTTTTGTCTCAAGAGAGCCAAATGTAATTGTCAAGCTGAAGCATAAACAAGTTGAATTTTTTGTTCAACTCAAAAAATTTTGGTTGCGGTAAAGACTCAGCTCAATATAAAGTTAGGATATATTTTTAAATTAATCGAACATTTATAAAAATATTTATAAATCACTCAACATCTAAATAATTTAGGAATCAATGAATAAGCAAAATGACACCGATCAAATTAACTAACTCCGTTGAACGAAATTCTGTCAAACTAAAAAGTGTAAAAAATGCTTTACTAACACAGTTGATAACGAAATGACTTATATATCCAAATGACGTGAGTTTAATTATTGCTTTTCACCTTTGTACAACCTAAATACATGTCCGGACTATGGTGAGATGATCGGTGTTGAAACTATTTATTTGTTTGTTAATTAAAAAAAATGAACTAAAATGTGATTTATATTTTGAAGAAACAATCTGTTAAAACTTAAAACTTTATTTCTTTGGGTTTTTGTTCAGCGGCCTGCTAAATAGAGCACTTTTTGATGGCCTCTTTTTTAGTTTGAGTTAATGGGCTTAATATGGATCGAAATAGTGGTAGTTGCAAATGCAAGGGCATATTTAGGTGAAGCCCATCTTTACGTCTACAACAATAATAGCTTGCAAGACCCAAAACAATTGGGCTTTATGATGTCTCAGCCCCGCTGCAGCTAGCGATTTTTCTGGTTCGATCCATTCAATTTTTTATTGACCGAGGCACCAAAATTTCTGAAGATTGTCCAACCCACACATTAAATCCACGAATAGCAGCCACATCATTACTAGCTCTAGCAATGAAAGAAACATCAAAAACTAAAAATCACGTGTTATAAGAATAGTCTGTCATCTCCAATAAGCCTCTTAATAGAGCTTTGAGAATCCCCTTGTAAAATAATATTTACACGTCTTATCTCCTTTGTAAAAAGCACTCCCTCTTGAAGAGCTTCCATCTCACCTCTCTCTACCTCCATAAGTCTATATCCCTTCTCACCGCTTTGCCGTCACAAATCTTCTCTCAAAGTCACAAATCATCATCCTCAACCCGATTCGACCATCACTACTCCCACTTGTCCAACCTGAGCTGAACATGGAGGACACCATCGTGTTGTCGAAGTCAAGGGACACTTCTAGTACTTTTAGAAAAAAGCTTTTTTTTTTTTTTCTTTTTTGACTAAAACCTATAAAAACATTTTTTAAGAATTAATTCTTAACAAATTTTTTTTAGGGATTTAACACAAAATTTTTAATTTCATAATAACTAAACACATGTTTAACCCTAAATTATATTTACTTATTTTTAAGAATAGAAAAGATTAGAACGCGGGCAGTGGTAGATTCGGTAGTAACAATTTCTCTCCCCACTTTACATACTTTGCAATGTCAATTACTATTATTTAAGATTTTTGTTTCTCTATTGTTCATTTTTTCCCATAATTGGCAAGCACGAATCAATAGTCAATTTAAAAATTTTAAAATCCGACAGATGAATTTTAAATATTTTGAATTCATTTTAGTATTAAAATAATATTTTAAAATTTCCTAACATAACTATTTTAATAATAAGGCATTAGGATTGGTGTGAAATTCAATCAATATATATGAGGTCCCGAATTTCAATATTATTAAATGTCATTAACGAAGGAAAAGAAAAATAGTTATTTAAATAAATTTTGAAACACATAAAATAGTAGGCCCAATCTACGCTATATTTTCTATAAATTTATTTTGATTATTTATATTCCCGCTCAAGCATGGTTTACAAATTCAGAAATAATAATGAAACCTATAAAACGGGTGGGAGTAAGGCACTAGGGTTTTTGGTTCAATCTGTGTTGGTTGGAGAGTCGGCGGCGCAGGGAAACGAACATCCGTAGACGAAGGCGAAGATGGTAGTCTCTAATGTTATCCTTCCAATTGATTTGCAGCGATTGAGACTCTCTTGTGCGTTGTTTAAGCATCTGATTCATGTATTGATTTTTGATGGTTGCAGCCGTCGCACAAGACATTCAGAATAAAGAAGAAGCTTGCGAAGAAGATGAGGCAGAACAGGCCCATCCCTTACTGGATCCGCATGAGGACCGACAACACCATCAGGTTTCTCTCTCCCTCTATTCCTTTTCTGTTCCATGCACCCTTCATTCCTTTTCCCCTAACGCTGCCTCTCTTTTCCTTCTCAGGTACAACGCTAAGCGCCGCCACTGGCGTCGCACCAAGCTTGGATTCTGAGGTCCCTCCGTTTTCCCCCCTCCTAATTAATTAGGGTTTACTTATTTATTTATTTGTTGCAAAAGAGAAGGAACAATGTTTTGGAGCTGTGATGTTTTGAATCTATTGCAATTCCACTTTGTAAGGTACTTATTTTTGTTCATGGTGTGAACCAGCAGCATATTTTATCAAGTGATTGCGATTCCTAACGATTTTGTTATTGTTGCTTAGAATGATCCACTTAGTATAATAATAGTAGATATTGTAGGGTGATTATGATTCCTGATAAGAGGCCTTCAACTGGTTTGTCTATGCGATAATGTTTTATGTCCTGAAATTCACGAGTGTCGTTTCTTGTGCTAATTTCCCTTTTTTTTTTCCTTTTTGTTTTTTGCCTTCTGCGACTCCTACTTAATTTCTCTTAGTCCCATTGGTTTCTTCACTTACATGTTTGAAGTTTTGAGACCGAGTTGTTTGCAAGAGTGATCATTAGCTGATTAGAGACCCTGTGAAAACAGTTATCCCCTAACCCCTCCCTTCCCTTTGCTGAAGTTTGAGTTTTACTCTTGCCATTCCTTTCTACAACCCCCCCCCCCAAACACACTTTTTATCGATGGCTTTCTTTCAATCTCTACCCTGGAAATGGTGCATGAATTATACACTCCCAAAATATAACAGTATGCAAGATAGGGCAAGGGTAAAGTGATCTCATTATTGGATCATTAATGTCAAAAATGAGTCCCATTTTTTACTTTGATAATTCAATGATGAGATCTAACTTTAGAGGATCTAAATTCTATCTATTGGTTTTATGTTCCTTCACAGGTTTAGTTGCAGTGTATTGTTCCATTGGAAGTTAGTTGTATGCGTTTGCCTTGCTGATGCTTATTGTCACTAAATTTAGTTTGTGTTTCTGGTTGTTGGAAAATGGGATTTTTCCTTTCGATTTCACTGGTAGTGAACTCCAGGTTGCTGCCAGTGCCACACTTGCCTTTTATTTTCGATTATATATTTTGATGGAGATTTTAGTCTCCCACACACTGACTTCTGCGCGAATAACCTTCTGGATTAGTGCCATATATGGTTTCCTCTGCAATGGTTAGCTTTTTCTAGGTGGCGTATCTGGCGCTTTGAATTGCCATGGTCAGACGGCGTGGTAATTGATAAATATTTGATATGAACTAGTTATTTTAGTATCTTGTCAAAATGCATAAACTAAAGTTATATAGACCCCTTTTGATTGGGGCAAAGGGAGCATCCATGAAATTTTTCTACCAACAATTGGGTGATTAAGGTTTTTCTTTCTTGCTAGGTAACCCATGATACCCGAGCACCGTAAAACCCTTTACTAGTTTGAGGCTTTTTCCGTTTTGGTGTCGATGCTCCTATTCGTAGCTCAACAGGCCCTAGACAAATAATTAGCTGAGTGTTTAAGTTATGCTAAATGAGTTTGTTTTTCATTTTTTTTTTATAATTTCACGGTGGCAAGGTTGGAAAGTTATCTAACCTATGTTGGTGTTTTTTTCCGTGTCTTTAGTCTATTATCACTTTATCTAGTGTTTAACGTAGTCACTGAATTAGATAAATTAATCTATTAAGGATTCTTTATCTATCATTGTTATAAATAAGTTAATCTAGTTTATAGGGGTGGTATTAGACTTGATAAAGGGATAGTGAATAAGAAATCATGGAATAATAATAATAATGTTGTTATTAATAATTATAATAATAATAATTAAATAATATTATTAGTATTAATAATTAATTAATAATATTAATCATAATATAATAATAATAAGTCAATTTTTTTATCTTGTGATAAGAAATCATGAAATAATAATAAAAATATTAATAATTATAATAATAATTAAATATTAATTAATTAATAATATTAAAAATAATATTTGTCAACTTTTATCTTATTTCATCTCAAATATTATATTATCCTATAAGTCTTTATTTTGTCTGTCTTTACTATTTGATTAGTCAAAAGGATCTTTAGTTCATGTTAACTGTGCTTCCAATATAATCGATTCATTTTTACTGACAGAAATCTGTTCTTTAACCCGTGCCTTTTATTGTGATTGAAGAGGATGTGATTGAAATAATCTGGCAGTAGGATAGGATTTAATGCAAAAACATCTAGCTAAAAAAATAAATAAAAACCTGGGGGTAAATGAGAAATAACATAGGAAGTACATATATTGTTAGACTACCATGTTTTTGAATTTTGTGTTTAACAAAATATAATCACCCGTATTTTTTTTACATTGTGTTTGTGTTGTATCTGAATAAAAAATATTTGAAATATTAAATAATTTATAATAATATAGACTCTTTAAAAATTAGTAAGTATTATTACATGATATAATATTTTATATATTTTGAAAGGGGTTTAAAAAATATTAAAAATTAGTAGTTTGATATCAATCAATGGAAATATTAAAGATTTATTATAATCATTTAATTTTATATTTATGTATGTTGTGTCTGTGTTCTGTAAAATTTTGAAATTGGTGTCGTGTGTTGTGTCCGTGCTTCCTAAGAAATGACGGTTTGTTGTAAGGCTGCCAAAATGAGTCCGATATGTATATGTGATTAAATGAACGAATTAAACATATAAAATTTGACTCGTAAATAGTAAAAAGCTTGTTTAGCCCAAGACTAAATTGGCCATTTAGTGTTAAAATAGCTATAACATGACTAACTTGTTTACTCGCATTAAATGGACGAACCAAACTTATAAAATTCGGCTTGTGAGTAGTAAAAGTTTGTTTAGGTACAACCCATTTAACAATCCTAATTTGCTCGGTCCTCTTTGTTGCCAACCCAATTTGAATTACATGGATTGGATCATAAATGGGGTTTTACTAATAAATTTTTTTTAAAAAAATTGTTACTATTAATACATGGGTTAGGGGTGAAATTTAAAAACGTTTGATTTTTATCCTGAAATTGACACACATGGCGTCAAATTTAGGTATTTAAAAACAAAAGGTAAAACTTGAAATCGACACACGTAGCATTGATTTCAAATATTTTTCATGTATTTTAAAAAAAATTGCAATCAGCACACATGACAACAATTTCAAGTTTTTAAAAAAAAAGCAAAACTTGAAATTGACACACGTGACACCAATTTCAGGTATTTAAAAAAAAAATTAAAATTAGCACCCGTGATATCGATTTCAAGAACCATACCGTTGTAAATTTTACAATAAACTGATATATTAGTTATATGTTTGGTTTTTTTTTTAAAAAAAAACCCTCATAAATGCTGTTTTCCAAGAGGATTGTGAATCTCCCTCGGTCATCTTTATCTACAGTATATCTGGACAATTCACAATTTTGGAAATTCCTTTGATGTAAATTCCCTAAATTTGTCTGTCATGTGGACACGAACATGGGTTTGGGAGGAAAGCACAGAATATGCCACTCTATCCATCCATCCACACATATATATGTGTGTGTATGTATTTTTTTTTATGGGTACTGTAACTCTTTTTCCTCTTCGAATTTAGCATCACAATACTTTATAATACGGTTGACTCGAGAGGGCGGATCCCAAAAGGTTAATTGAGAACAAAAATCAGATTCCATTGTTCACATACTAAACACTATATACACAAATTTGTATCCCCACAAAAGTGAAATTAATTTATTTACATCCGTTATTAACAATCCAATGCTCTTCTTCTTCCCCCATTTAGGCCAATCCTCTTCCCGAATGAACGTCTCTTTACGTTTGTAATTTTTGTAAAAGTTGTGGTCAGCATGGATTTGTCTATAATTTCGAATCATTGGTACTACCTCCGTTCACTAATAATAGTCGTTTTTTGACTTTAGACATCTAAACACATTAAGTCAACAATTAATTTAAAAGTCAAAAAACGACTATTAATAATAAACAGAGAGAGTAACACCCAACTGGCAGCATCATAATCACAAATCATGTATTGGATATTTGGATTCTAATTGTTGTTCGTGTATGATATTGATAGCCACTCTATCAATGAGTGGAATTCAGGGGTGGATCAGCAACAGGAGAGACATGGTGTGTGACCTGTGATTGTGAAACTCTAAGTGTCCCTCCAAGCTCAACGGGAACAAGAGGGATCAGTGAGTGGAGAACATCAGTGATCAGCGGACGATAACTCGGCTCCGGTTGCACGCACAACACTGCCACAGCAGCAACCTAACAAGTACCAAATCATTGCACACAATGGTTAATTATAGCGCGCTTTTGGATTAGTTTATTTTGAATTCAGGACAGTTTATAATTAAAAGTTATTTTAGACAAGTTTCGAATTAAAAAGCGTATCTTTTAAAACAAGTGTTCCATGTCCATCATAGGTTTACAAACCTGGTATAAGTGCTTGAGATCCATTGTACTCTTAATCACTGAATCCACAATGTTTGGAAGCTTGGATCTGTCAGTGAGTTGTGGCATGGCCTGCAATGCATCCATAAATAGTTATGTCATCTTCCCCACACTTGAGGGATGTAACTTAGCTCAGATAGAGTAAAGATTTCATGGAAATTAAAAGCAGCCCATACCCATGTGACTATAGATTGGCACTGAGCTGGTGCCAATTTTTCCACAGGCTTCCTTCCTAATAGGAGCTCCAAAAGCACCACCCCAAATGCATATACATCACTTTTATCAGTCAATTTACCTGTAAAATAATATGAATTTGCAATGTCTTCAATAAATAATTCCCATATTTTTTGTTTGTCACATATGATTTTCACATTTCCCCATGAATATGCATGATGGCCATGCTATTCAAAAATTAATTGGAGAATTGATCTATTTATTTGTTTTAGAACAAACCTTTAAATTTATCTTTAATGTTGATGACGTCAGTTAAGTTCGTTTCTAAATCTTGAAAAATAGCTAATTTGTTCTAAAGTTAGCATCTATACATCAAATTTATCCCTGAATTATTGACGCAAGAGTGAAATTGATATATGAATGCTAATCTAAGGGATCAATTTGCTATTTTCTAAAATTTGATGACAAAATTGACTGAATTTGTTAACGTTATGATGAATTTAAAAGTTTATTTTTGTTTTATTTATTTATTTAGTGAGTGGTTCATACTGGATACTAGTTTTTGTCACAGTGAGAGAAGAAGCAACCGGAGTAAACAAGGCATATGAGATTGTAAGGTAAGTACCAACATAGTCAATTTAAATAATGGAGATGACATGTCATGTCAGTTGGGCAGGTATATGACCAAAGACCAGCATAATATTCACAGATCATATGTTTTCAAACCCACCCTAAACTCATGACATAATTCAATACACCACAAAGGCTCCAAGAGGGGGAAAAAAAAACAATATCTTGGATCTGATTTGTTGAGACCTTAAAACAATTCATTTAACCAACGCATATGCCGTGAAATGAAAAAAAGAAAAAGAAAAAATTGAATTGGCATACCATCTAAGAGATACTCCGGGGCAACGTACCCCAAAGTGCCCGAGAGCTTAATGTTCTTCTTGCTTTGGGTCCCATCAGTTATTGCAAGACCAAAATCAGAAAGCTGAATCCACCGCCAATATGCCAATAAGTATGCGAGTGCATTCACAAACGATGCTTTATTGAATACAATAAATGATGGCCACAATGCATAATAGAAAGGGGAATTTCTGTATTTTTTTTACCTTGGCATTGAATTTTGCATCTAGGAGAATATTGGAAGATTTCATATCTCTATGGATCACCGGAGGGTAACAGTGCTCATGCAGATACTCTAATCCTCTGACCAGCATTAATCAAATATAGTTTGTTAACATAAAAGAAATACTAGCAAGTAGCAACAAAATCATATTGTAAATATCGAAAAATAATTTAAGAAAATATATATAACCTCGCTGTGTCAAGAGCAATCTTCATCCTCATATGCCAAGTCAATGCCGACCCACGAGAAGGTCCTTCAACACCAATTTATTTATTTATTTATTTTATATTTTTTTGGGAAAATAAGAGATTAGTATTGTGTGGTAATAATTCACTTCATTATCTTTCAATTAGTAGCAGATGCAGAATTTTACCGTGTAACTGAGTTTCTAAGGATCCATTCTGCATCAGCTCATAGACAATGAATCTCGTGTCCCCATTAATGCTACAACCCAGCAAGGGAATTATATTCGGATGCTGAATTTTGCTCAGCAAATCCACCTCGTTCTGCAAGATTCAAGTGACAACTGATTCAATACAAGATAGAAACAACACAAATGAAGAAATCAGTAAAACTTGATTGGTTCAAGTGATTCGACACTTAGTTCTTCTTACACAAGGTCTCGGATGCCAAAGCTAAGAAAGATAATGATGATCTCGATAAGAAAAAATAATCAAAATTACCTCGAATTCTCTCTCAGCATTGTGGGTTTCGCAGTGCAATTTCTTGACAGCAACAACCAAGTTATCATCATCATCATCCAATCGAGCCTTGTAAACGCATCCGAAGCCTCCCTGACCCAAGATGTTACCTTCATCGAAATTATCGGTGGCTTTCTCTATTTGCTTGTAATCAATCATCGGAACGCATCCTTTTGTTCCAACCGTCTTGATGGAGCCGAATTTGCTCAGAAACGTTGCCGCCGTTACCCCTTTCTCTGCTGCATTTTGGCATTCAAAAATGAAAAAATAAAGGTAAATCTCAGAAAATAATATACACAAAGGTAAGAAATTTAATGTTGAATTTTGGAAAGTTTGGAACTTTACCAGAGCTCTGAACATTTTTGCTTCTCCTGTTTGATTTTGAGGGATGCTTGATGTGATAAATCCAGAAGCATAGCAAGCTCAGAATGGCTGCACCAATTGCAGCACTTGCAACTACCAGAGCTATTACCACTTTCTTGTGTGAATCTCTTCGGTGCTCTTCCACCCCAGCATGATGAATTCCTAACATTACAAAAAGAAAAACAAAAATTTGAGAAGAATCTTAACAGAAGTTTAAGCCAATAAGTAAGATCCAAAATGATGGAGAGGTATAAATGAGTAAAGGATTGGTAATTCAAACGTAAAGTTACAAAAGACATGATTGGCATTAAATGCTGCTAGCAAGCAAAAATTAGGAATTGAAATTGGAAACTGCTGAAGCTGAAAGCCGTTTGAAGAAAGTAAGAGAACAGTAAACAGAACAGAGACGAAAAAAAAAGGAGGATGAAACAGGGGAAACAGAGAGAGAGAGAGAGAGAGAGAGAGAGATGAATGAGGTACCAGGAGAGAAAGCAGACATGGAATTGTTGGAGGTGGAAAGTGGAGAAACAGGAACTGGAGCAGAGGAAACAAGAGGAGGAGCGGCATGACTCCAAATGGGTAGGTGAAGAGTGAGAAGGAGGAGAGGGAGAATCATGGGAACAAGGTGCTTCATTTTCGGTGTGTGTTGTGTAACCATATAGGAATTGGAATACATGAAGATAGAGATATGTGGGGGTGAAGAGTGAGGACTGAGGATTCAGCCTGAAAAGGAACACACAACACACGCAAGGAGAGAGAGAGAGAGATTTTGCAAGTTGTGAAACCAATGCAAGGCTTGAGCTTGACCCTGCTTTCTTTTGGTGTTTTTTTTTTCCAAAGAAAATTAGAAACAGAGAAAAAAGGTACTCTTTTTCGTTATCTTCCCTTTTTCGGTTACCTTTTCTTTTGATCAATTTCTTTAGTGGCACACGGGAAATCAATTCCGTAAATATAAAAATTTTGAATAAGTGAAACTTTATCAGTATTAATAGGATATATTTTAAAATTTTGTATTTTTATTTTTCTTCGTGTTATTAAAATAGGATTAGTTTTAGCTTAAAAGGATTGATTCTTTGTAATGAATTTTTTCAAGTGAAATTTGTACTATGTATTGTTGAGTTTCATTTTTTTATTATTAATTTTTTTTGTTATTTATGTAATGTATATAGTCCACCTTATTAATTAATGATAAAAATAAAACTTGATAATAAATGAAACAAAGTTCGTTTGAGAAGATCCATTTCTTATTATATGAACTATATTATGTTAAAATTACATATAAAATGATATTTTAACTTCTATCTTGCTTTAAGATATTCATTTAAAATACTTTTTCTGATATTTTATTTGTCATTTGACAAATTTAATATAATTTTAAATTAATATATGCAATAAGTTATAAAATAAAATAAAAAAGGGGGAGGAAAGCTACATAAAAATGGTTAATTATTAAAGGGTTTGGTTGTTATCCCATCAATGTAATAAAAACAAAAGGGAATGGAGGGATTATTCTCTCTATTTTCTGTGTATGATCTAACATACTAAAGCTTTTGTTAGACAACAATTTATACTGCTTTTGAGCACTCTCTATCACAATTTACTTTCCTTTATATTTTCTGTTACTACTCCTTCTCTCGCTTTCTCTGCGCAACACTAGAGAACCTGAATTTTAAGGTGGGGAAGAGGGGGCAAGTGCATGACAAACATGTGCAGTTATATATAGTGCTTCAGACTTTTGAAGCTTGTGCGACCTTCGACACTTTCCTTTCTCTTCTTTATACTCTTTGTCTAAAATGTCTGATTTCACCACATCTAGGGATGACAAAATGGGTTCAATTCAGCTTTTTTTGCGGGTTGAGTTAAAATTTTTAATTTGTTTAAAATTTTCAACTCACACAGGCTAGACTTTTTTAACTCGCAAGTTAAGTGGGAGAAGCAGGGCAAGACAAGTTGACTTGCAAGTTGTAAATTTTATGTTATTTTACTTTTAGCATTTTTAAGCCAACCTGACTCATTTTATTGGTAACTACTAACCTTATCAGACTCTAATTCTTTTCCTAACTCCCCAAGTAACAAAGACCATGGATCACAATCACAATTTTTATCAATGCGTTGAATATTTAAAATAACTTCCTTAAGTAAGTGTTGTGTTTGTTTTTTTAGTTTGAAATGTAGAATCATTGAATATGTATATATATCAAAATAATAATTACATCATTTACTTTAGTTTTATCTCAAATGTTAATTTTATTTTTCAATTTTTGTGGTGAACTGCGAGCCAACTCGCGAACATATTAGTAAACGGAGTGAGCATGAATTTTCTATTTGCCTAAAAAATCAACTCGGCTTTGCTCTACTCGTTTAAACGCAAAATATATATGAATTAACACAACTTGACTTGTTTGTCATTCTTAACACCATCCACCATTTTTGGTTAGCATAAAGGGAAAAAAAAAATGACCCGGAATGCTTGCATGATTACTAATTTCAACCTCATCAAATAATAGCTACCCACCCCTTCATAATAATTATGGAAAGAATTATTATTATTATTATTATTATTATTATTATTATTTTGAGATGACACCATGACGTGGTTCTTTTTCAACGCCCTCTAAATCTAATCATCATTGCACATACCATATCTTTTTCTCAACAATAATTAGAAATTTAATTTTGGGCGAATAGTATATAAACTTTGAACATATAACAAACTTTATACGCCACATACACATCGTAATATTCAACGGTAGATAAACACAAGCATCAAATTTCACCTACTTGTACTAAACATCTTATACGTTAAGCCAAAAACATTTTAGAAAAAAAAAAGATGTAAAAGCTATTATTGAGCAAAATAATCTTTTTCAAACGTGAACTAAAAGTATACATCCAAATCCTTCTTGTATACATTAGATAGGTTATAAAACCTTTCTTTTCACCATACACAGTCGTAGATAGATTTTTCTATCAAGCTACAATAAAAACCTCATTCATTTGATGGGACGTTGTAAATTTTTTTGGTGCTCACGTGCGTACGTGTCATAGTACAATATTCCAAAGTATAAGCTAAAACAACATATTAATGAAGACATAATTAGTAAAATAATAATAATAATAGTAATAATAATAATATAGTTAAAAAGCGCTACTTCAGTTCATGTGTTGTGGAAGTAGGCATGAAGATGAGAATTATTTGGCTGGAAAAGGTAGAGAGGGAGGGATTACACATTATTATATAATAATAATATATGGTAGAAAAGTAACACTCCTCACGTGTTAGGTAGTGTATAAATTTGAATTTTGGAACCGAAGCAGGTCGGTCCAACTATTTTAGACAATTTATTTTTGGTTTTCCATTCAAAATAAAATAAAATACCAATTATTATGAATTATGAATTTACACTCGCATTGAATGGAGAGGCCCAAAGTGGCTAACGTGTTATGCATCTGATGTACGAAACCAATGAACTTATCGAACTGTGAATAGCCCACATTTTTATTACAAGGCCCACTTAGGAGGGTCCAATACGTGAGGGTGAGTTGAGGGAGCATTGCAATGTAATGTAAGCGTGCGTGCTTCATAAATGACCACTTAGATCGTTGCCCTTTTTAAAGAAAAATGGAATTAGATATAGTAGAAATTGATCATGAATTTTGTAATATTGATAAAAGGAAATTGTTCTTTGTGGTGAGTAAATAAGAGAAATCCGTGTTGTCTTTACTCGTTTCATGTCTTCATCAGTCACTTTGAAAAGAGACTAGGACGCCTCTCTGGTCTTCTTCAAAGGAAAAATTGGAACCGAAGAAATGAAATCAAATCAAATCAAAGAAGTGATGGCAAGGAAAAGAGAAATTTGATATGTATGCATTCCAAATTAGACATGTATGTAGAACATGGTTGGAGAACACTCACCCATATAGTCATGCTTTAAAATACTACTATATCATCGCCGCATTGGTTAGGTGGTGGCTATAGAATAATTAAGCTGCTACCATATTATAATCTAATTAAAATTGTAAAATCAAATAATTTCAATGACGCATTGGAAAAGAAAAAAATTAAAGTGAAAAAACAGTAGATTTGGGGCTTGCTTTTCATATAAATAATTTTGAGAAGACATGAAGGGAGGGAGTTCAAGAATGAGAATATCTCCCCCATTAATCTCCAAAATGCTTCCTACAAAAAAGAGATTATCAACTTCTGGTATAATGAACAATTTGCCTAAGCATTTGGCATATAAAGTCGGAAAAAAGTTGCGGGATGATTAAGTTATTTAATTTGGTAGGTGGTTAATGAATCATCTATAGTGGAGTAAGTATAAAGGCATGGACCCAATAAAGTTCTATGATTTGTCGTCTTTCTTTTATTTATTTTTTGGGCTATTACGTACGGATGGAAACATTTTTGAGAAAGATGTGAAACGTGAAATGGAGGGCCATAGACATAACTCCAAATTAAGGGACAATGCATAAGATGCACGATAAATAAATATTTTTTATAAAAATGCAGACATTCGATTACCGATATATATTACACTATTAAAATAATTCATTTCGTATAAAGTTATATAATCAGCTGATGGTATAATATACAAAAACTAATCCAAAAAATGATGGGTGAAGATTTAAATAAAAGTTTTTGTTAGTAAGTGTATTAAAAATACTGGTTAAAATATCAATAAATAATAAATTTTCATTAAAAATATAAAAAATTTAAGCGTTTAACGCATTTAAAATATTGGAACGTTCAAATCATTTTATTTTTAGTTTTTTAACAAGTATCTTTAGTTAAACTCTTAAATAAATTATATGATCTTTTAAATAATTTTTATTCTTAATTATTTATAACTATTTATATATGATTATATAACCAATATTTTTCTCCTGGCACCTTTTACACGATCAACACGCCCCTGATCACTTGATAACTCATATAATGCACTATTAATTAAGTCTTACATCGTTAAAACTTAATTAATATGATATGCCAAATGCACAATTATAATAGAAATATAATTTAACTTTTATGCACCATAAAAAATTTACATTTCACGTTTAATCACTATTTGATTATATAAATCAGTTGACACTATAATATTGTTATTGACTATATTTACATTTAAATGAGCATGGATAACTATATTTTTTAATTACAATATAAAGAAAAACTTTTGATATGTTAACATTATTTCATTTGTTTTATTTTAATTACCCACTTTTTATTTTTTAGGACTTTAAAAATAGATGTTTATTTATAATATTTAAATACAATAATTATTTTTTTCATTCATGTTATAGTTATAGAAAAATATTTGTTAGTATAATAAATATAAAGCGAGTAATAATTGTATACATTAGAAATAGAAATTTGTTTTTTACATATGAATAATTTTGTCAATTCATGTTATTTTATGCATTTACTAATATATTTTTTAATAATTTTTTAGCCTCTTAACTTATCTTCATAAACTTATTTTTAACTACTAAATGAGGTAAAAATTAGATTTTTTAAAATTTTAAGACATTGAATGCATTTACTTTTTTATCTTTTAATAACAGAAAAAAGTTTAAAAGAATGAGTTAAGAGATTTAAACATTACTTTTTATTTTACCTTCATATGTGTAGTATTTAGTTTTAAACCATTACAATAAAATTGATAAAATATTTGTTTACTCAAAGTCTTTTAACATTAATTAAGTGATTAAAACTCTTACTCAAAATCTGTTATCAATGCAATAAATAATATAATGAAGTAATGAACTCGAAAGAGAAAAGAAAAAAAAAAAGAATATTTTTTTCTAGGGGATAATACTTGAATTTCACGGCAAAAGAAACGTGTTCTATTTAAGGAAAAAATAAAATAAAAAAGTAGAAAAAGAAAGCACACCATAAAGCAAAGCTGGAGACAGCCAAACACTAACTAGGGAAGGAGCGAAGAAAGACAAGAGAAACCAACCAATGGCCGCCTCAAATTGGATGTCGGTTCATCTCTCTCTCTGGCCCACGCACGTCCCGTGAGAATTCCACATCATCCTTTCACGACGTGCCACGTGTTATAACTGAATAGGGCCCTGCATTTTTTTGTTCAGACTAAACTGCCACTTGTTTTTCTTAATTTTACAACGTTTACCTTGGGGCAGGGTCATCTCAGGAATCAAAATTAAAATTGGGGTGTTTGGACTTTGGATCTTCTTCATGTTCGGTCTACCCAGACGCGTATTTTTCAACCAATGCCATTAGTCAACAGTGTGCAAGCCGCGTCTACACTTGATTAACATGATGAAGCAGAAATAACAATAAAAATGGAGTAATAAATAAAGGTGGTTTTTTTTTAGCTATTTTATATTTTATGATATCTAATTAATTTATTTTTAATAATTTTTATAATTACACTTATTAATTTTTGTTATTATGTTATGTTTTATATTATTATAACTTTTCATTAGTCAAATTATTCAAAAATTAACTTATAAGAAATTTAGAAATTTGTCGACTATTTAAGTTTACGATGTACTTATTTATAAATACTATATTAATAAATATTAATTTATAATATTAAATTATATAATTCATCAATATATTATATTATAACATAAAATAATAACAAAAATTAATAAATTTAATTATAAAAATCATTAAAAATAAATAAATTAAATACCACAAACTTTTAAAAAAAACCATAAATAATAAGCACATTCATTTCATTCAAAATTTCAAATCAAAATAATAGCAAAGAAGAATGGCAACGGTTGTAATTAAGTGTAATTTAGAGGGCAGACGTGGAGGTTTTGGGATAATGACGCCATGGGATGTTCTAAAGCCACGTCAGATCGATGGGGATGGTGAGAATGATCCACACGCTCTTAGGATCGTGATAGTCACTTGCTCTACCTCATGAAATTGCTCGTTGCACTTGCCCCATGGATTGGGCCGGGTAGTAATAGTAATTCGGCCCAATGAGGGGCATCGTCGACGTGAAAGTAAATTACGTGGCAGCAACGCGTGGGAGGGGAGAGTGATAGAGTCCCTTGTTCAGCAGCTATGGCGTGCCCTAAAGCCGCCTCAACTCTTGTAAATAAATACCCCTACGCGTCCTGTTACTAATCTCTCATTGAAATCTCCATCTCCATCTCCATCTCCATTGCTAGATAGCTAATTAGCTATTCGCCCATCTCTTCTTTCCCTTTTCTCCGTCCAATCACATGGGTGTGGCCGTTCTCCAACCTCAGGATTGTCTACGAACCTCCTCACACTCTCGAAAACCCCTAATCTCTCCTTCCCCCACCATGAAACTTCGCAATCCTAACCCTAAACCCAATCGGGCCACCCGTACCCACTCCAACCGCCAGAAGCGGGCCCAAAACGGCCCAACCCAGACCCGACCCGCATCCGCATCCACACCTGACGCCAAACCCCAAGACAACAAGCTAGTCATGGGTCAGGTCAAAATCCTGAAACGCGGCCAGCAGCTCACCACCGAAACGGCGCCGGATCTGAAAACGGAGACGCCCGAGGAGGCCTTCCGTTCAGCGGAGCCTCTGACGGAGAGAGTCGGCGGCGGTTTGTACGCCGGTTACTCGATGTGCGTGGCGTCGCCGCCGCCTAGCTCCGTTCCGCTGCCGGTCTTCGTCACTAAGAAGATTTTGGCCGTCAGCGACGCCACGAATGACCTGCGCAAGATGTTGCGGCTCGAACTCTCTTAACCCTCTTTTGAAATCAACGAGGATTTGAACAGTGTTTGTTTGCTTATTAGAGCCCTTATAGTAGCGCATCGATCTTCTCTTATTTTTTCAGCTAGAAGGTGGAGAGCGCAAACGAATCTCTCTAGTTTGTTTAGCACGTTGTTCAGATACCCGTACATACTGGGATTACTCGTTAGCTATGTTATCTTAGTAGTATTAGAAGGTGTTTTAACTTGGGTTGATTGAAAGCATAAGCTTCTGTATGTCTGTGTAATACTTAGTAAAGTATTTGTTTAGGGTTTAGAAGTATTGCACCTCTTTTCGTTTTTAGTCAATTGTAATTCTTCAGATTTGATTCTAGGTCGTCTTTTGTTATTCATGTCATGGTCTATATTTGCAATTATAGAAAGATTGTTATGCCTTGTGCGACTATTTGTTTATGAAATTATTAATTGAACTATATTTTTTTTTCTTTTTTTAAATTCTGGGGATGGAGATTTGTCGATCGATGTTGATTTACTGAATAAATAAGTTGAATAAGTTGAATTGTGGGCAGCATCTGTTGGTAGAGAAGATCCTGCAACAGCAGTGAACACAATCCTCAACATTCTCTGATAATTTTACTGATTTCTGGACATTCGCCCGCAGATTTTTGCGACTGAACTGCCCTTAGCTGATTGAAAACTTGTGTGTATATAGTATTAGCCTTATTGCTCTTGGAAAATCTGAAATATATAATTTGGCAGGTTCCCGTTGGCTGATGCTTTGACTATTTACTGATCAGTCCTATGGTTAGTTCTGCCGATGCAGGGCACGAGGTGATCTTATGTTTGCCAAGGTAAATATAATCTTCCTTTTTTGCCCAAGCTTTTGATTTTGCCGCAATATGGGTTTGACTGCAATTTCTAATTAGATAATTTTGATATATTTTCGTTTTGAATTGTGATTGTTGAGATTTTTTTTGGCTTAATAGAAAACTAATAATAGGGTTTAGGGTTACTTATCAAGCAATAAGAACTTTATCTCGATAAGAAGAGTATGGGAGTGGTTACTTATCAAGCAAGTTCTCTTTAGATATAAGTACTTCCTAGTGGGAAATTGTTTGGGGTCTAAGAAAGGGATGATATTCTGATAGTTTGGTATAGTGGCGAAGTAGTTAGGAGATAGAAGAGACTGAAGATAGTGTTCTCACACATTATATTTACTTGTAGTTGTTGGCTGAACCATGTTAAATCTTAGAAATGGAAACAATACTTGGAGTCCCCAAAATGTGTGGTTATTTATTTGGATTGATAGATAAGCAGCTGATTTCAAGACCCTTTCTGTGTTGGGGTCTTGGAGACCTTGTTGACAAAGAATCTTTCAAGTCTGTGACCTGCATCATACAGAGCTAATGATAACAATTGAATTGGGGTTGGGGAGGATCATGTGTTCTGTACAATTTAACTAAATTTTCTTATTTAGCGATAAGCATTTCATGGCTTTTCCCTCCTTGTTGTCATACACAGAGTACGAGAGAGCGGTTTTGTGAGAAGTTCTGGATCACTTGATGGTACTAATGGACCAACTGTTGGTTTAGTTTTTGACCATTGTTTAACTTTTGTTGCAAGGGAAAAGAAAAGGAAGGTGTGAAAGGAGAAGTAGAGAAAGAGAGAGTTCGGTTATTTAACATTGCATCCCTGTGGACCGTACCCTTATTTGGGATTTTAGAATAAGTGCATGTTTGGCTTTTAGGTGCAATCACCGTGAATTGATTCTAACGGTTACTAGAAGTGAAAATTTCTTACTTCTAGAGCTCCATAATCAATTCTAGTTGTTTTTATCAGAAAACCAAACATGCTATTATAAAAGAGAAAGAAATGGAGTGTTTATGAAATCTCTCATTTTGTGGTCCTCTAAAATCAACTAGAGAAGGCTTTTTGAGGATGTTGGAGGATTTATGAATATATTTTTTTTTCTTCTTCTCCTTTTACAGAACTTAAAAAGGTTCAGAGGGAAAGTATATACTAAACCTTCTCTCACTTCTAAATCTAACTTACATAGTCACTGACAGAAGTGTGATTCAATCTGCTGGTACCAGTGTTGGATTGAAGACATTTTTGGCTCTGGTAGGTAAGTCGAGTCTTAAAATGCTAGAGTTAGTTCAATGGAAGTGCTAACGCAGAACAGCACATACGGTTTTATATTAGACTTTGCTATTAACCTATTGTTCTGCGGTGATGGTCTTCGTCACTTCAATTAAAGTGAGCTATTAAGATATGAGAGGGTATGAACTATGAAGATAAAGTGGGAAAGACCTTAGAAGACTAGAGATTGAAGTCGGACCTCTTTTGGAGACCTATGTTTCTGGGACAAATTTTTGCAGCATATATAACTCGTTTGAGTGTTCCAAATCGATGCTACTTTACATATGTAACTGTCTTGTGAACTTTTTTGTGGAAATGTGCTTCAGGGAAGCGGACATGACTAAATGAAGATTGTTAATTTTTTGTTATGCAACGTAGATAGGTGACGTTTTTCTAGATCAACAAAAGTGACGGTCCTTCCAATGTCATGTCCATCGTGCTTTGACCGTTTGGCCGATTGAGTGGGGTTGATGATGAGCATTTATCAAATTATTATATGTATTTATATAATTCAGGGTAAACTCATTAACAATTTTATTATTTTTTTTTATAGTCTAACACATATTTGACTGAAGGGGAAATGTAACGGCTTTTTTACTTATGCATGGTTCAAATAATTTTTTAATCCCATAATATGGGGAATAGAAAATAATTACGGTTGTATGGGAAATTTTCTTGAAATTGTCATGTACTGTACTGATTTCAGATGTCAGATTTTTTTTTATAAAAAAGCAGGCTCTGAAATTGTCACATGGTACGGCAATTTTAGAGCTTGAAATTCCCGTCCTTTAGGGAGATTTTAGAAAAAAATTTAGAATTTTTTTTTTGCTTTTCTAAAATCGTTACATGGTACAGCAATTTCAAAGCCTGAAATTGCTGTCCTTTAGGGAGATTTCAAAAAAAAAAATTCAAAATTTTTTTTGCTTTTCTGAAATCGCCTTCAGTAGGTTCGATTTCAGAATTTAGGTCCATAAATTGATAATTTTCCGTTTGAGTCCATACATTCGGATTTTTTACTCTCCAAACTCACGTTAATGTTAAATCCCCAAATGTAACACCTTTTTACAAAACTTGCACTGACAAGTCAAAATTTTTAAGTTTGAAGTTACCTAGTACGAGAAAATCTGGCTTGTTTACGAGACTACATATTTGAACACACAATTTTGTGTTTTATTAAGGCTTGCCTAGATAATGTTATTTTTTTTTATAGAGTGGTTGAGCTTTTTCTCTCTCTAAAAATTGGTCTTTAAAAGACATATATAATATATTAGGTACAAAAAATGAAAAAGTAGTTCTCAATAAATAAAAGTTATAAGTATAGTATTTGGTAAAAAAAATTGAAAAAGTAATTTTTAGTAAAAGTTATAAAAGTAGTGTTTGATAAATATATTTTAGATGTGTAATTTATATTTAAAATTATCATGTTAAACATAAATATAAATATTAAAGACTAATAAAATTTGAAGATATATTACAATTTAATATTTGAAGAGCACAAACGAATTCTTTTAAAATTTAATAGAAAAATACTTCTACTTTTTGTTTACTAAAAAATTATTTTATGTTTTTTTTCTTTTTTTAAAAAGAAGAGAGCATCCTCTAAATTTTTTTTATCAAATTAAATTTAGGTGAGACTCAAAATATTTAGCAGGATACAAATTAAAAATAATAAGATTAATTTTTTATTTTTATTTTTATTGTGTGTGAATAAAAATTTCTCACTAAATTCTGCCCTACTATCTAAACCAACAAGACTATACCTACTAAAACAAAATCTACTAATACGTGAAAGAACAACAAAAACTAATGGTAAGCTTTCAAAATTTGCGGTGCTAGTGCAAATCCCAATGGCGAGAGAGAGAGAGAGAGGCGTGAATTCGCCGAAAGAAACCTTGTCATGCACTCTTCTACGCTAATCATTTTATATTCTCCCTCATTGTCTCCCTCCTGTGTCAATTGAATTTAGATATTTTTTTGGGCTTTTTTCCCTTCTATTTTTTCGTTTCATGAGTGATTTTGTTACTCCCACAAACTTAAAAATTGGAAATTAAAAGTTTGTTTTATACAAAACAGAAATACTCTATGTATACTCAAATTGTATACACCCGTACATACACTATTCAATTATACGCAATTAATGATTATTATACGTATAGCGTATAATTTCTAAAATTATACACAACGCGCCCAATCCCAAACTCGTTCTCGTCATCGTCATCGTTTTCACTCATCGTCTTCGTTTTCACTCATCGTCTTCATCCTCTCATCCTTGTTCTGTTATGTTCATCATCGTCATCATCATCATTCTCTCATCCTCTCATCATCATCATCCTTCTCATCCTCCTCATCTTCATCCTCTTATCATGTCAAATTTGACTAAAATAGAATTAAAATGATAAAAGATTGGTTTTCTTTTTAAAATGGATGAGATTTATCTTTAACAATGGTGGTAAGAGTGTATGTTGCATAATATGATATCTGATTGAAGTGCACAAAGTAATATTGAAGGATATAATATCAGATTTTAGGGCACAAACATCATATGACGATGTGCACAAACATTATATGACCCCATGCACAAACATTAAGCACTTGTTTACAGCACTGTGATTTTATTCAAACATAAATAAGTTCACAATCTTTATACATTTTTAATGGACAAACTTTATAAAAATTAGTTTACATACATGTGTACACACATTTTAGTACATTCTAATGCATAAACTTTACATATATGCATATTACTTAATGTATAGTTAAGTATTTTTGCATATTATGATATCAGATTTTAATGCACAAACATTATATGAAGATGTGCACAAATATTACGCACTTGTGTACAACACTGTGAATTTATTCAAACATAAATAAGTTCACAATCTTGATACATTTTTCGTGGACAAACTGTATAAAAATTAGTTCACATACATGTCTACACACACTTTTATACATTCTAATGCATAAACTTTACATATATGCATATATTTAATGTATAGTTAAGTATTTTTGCATATTATAATATCAGATTTTAATGCACAAACATTATATGAAGATGTGCACAAATATTACGCACTTGTGTACAACACTGTGAATTTATTCAAACATAAATAAGTTCACAATCTTGATACATTTTTCGTGGACAAACTGTATAAAAATTAGTTCACATACATGTCTACACACACTTTTATACATTCTAATGCATAAACTTTACATATATGCATATATTTAATGTATAGTTAAGTATTTTTGCATATTATAATATCAGATTTTAATGCACAAACATTATATGACGATGTGCACAAATATTACGCACTTGTGTACAACACTGTGAATTTATTCAAACATAAATAAGTTCACAATCTTTAAAGCTAGAGGTATATTGGTGAACATGAATCAGAGGACATGAAATCTCGTGAATTAATTGAGACTGATGTGAATGCAGTGAACAAAAGAAGATTGGTTCTCGAGTTGCCAATTCGTGATTCATCTAAACCCATGCATGAATTTGTGATTGCGTTTGCTACATATTTGTGCAGTGAGCACGATGAATTTGCAGAAGAGAGACGAGAGTGAAGAGAGATCAAAGTGAGGGACGAGAGTTTCCTGTGTTCAATCCTTATTTCCAAAGCAAGAAATAGGAAGTTTGAAGGATACACGTGTGTGGGACGCGCAACGCGCAAGTGAGCGAGAGTGGGAGAGAGAGGTTAGTGGGCGGTTATTTAGGGGTCCCACTGTATACTAATACGGATGTATGTATGGTGTATGGGTTTGGGATGTACATGTAGTAGAACTCTATACAAAATCTGTGTATATATTTCTCTTCATAATTCTATCCGGTTAATGACTTATATAAAGGCAAAAGTAGGGATGGTAAAAAGAGTGGGATGGTCCAACATATAAACAGGGTGGATAGGGTGAGACAATTTTTTATGTTGCCCTAAAATTCATGTTCATCTTGCATTTTGTAAGCATGTGAGTTGGTGGGTTGGCCCATAAACTTGTAAATTGGAACAATTTTTTTTAAGAAAAAATGGAACAATGTAAATTTAAAAAATATATAAATTACACAAAAAATACACACATATAATAATATAAAATTTTCATATTCATAGTTTCATAGTATAATAAATAAACCAATGCTCCCATCAACAATTCCACACAAATATAGTTCAACGCAAAATAAATAATCTAAAACCAAATAAATTGTGTTTACAAAGTTAAAAATAAATTATGTCTACGAAATCAAAATAAAGTAAATCATATTCACAAAGTCAAAATAAAGTCTTGTTCCGATAAACTATGATCCATTTTTTAAATTTTGGTCCATTCAACCCAATTTTTTGCCCATTATATGTTTTCTTTTAAAAATAAATTTAAATTTATCCTGTGAGTCAACTTTCTCAATCCTGCTTCAACTGGCATATGCCCGCAAATTAAACAGACTAGCCCACACAAATCGAAAACTTAAACAAGTTTGAAATTTATGTTAATCCTATAAAAATGAGTAGACAACTTACCTTAATCTTGCGGGCCAAATCCATTTTTCCATTCCCAAGAAAAGAGTTTTAGCATGTAACCACTCGAGCTTATAACAACAATTACTTTAATTGTCTATCACATTTGCAAAACTTATCATATCCGAGTTGAAACTTGGAAGGGAGCAATTGGTGCTAAGCGAATTAGTTATATACATTAATGAATTTCTTCTTTTTATAAACAAGTTAGCAAAAAAATAGTAAATGAAGAAATTATTACAAATATTTCCTTTTAAAAAGGACAAATCGAACCTACATAATGCTTTTTGTTAATTTCTTTTTTTAGAACAACTACATGGATTGAAAAGAGCAAAACACGAAACACACATTTTTTATGGCCAGTTAAATGCATGGTGACGCTAATGATAAATATCTAATTAGTTAATAATCATAAATTTAGATATTTTAAAATGAAAGATAATAGGGAACTTAACAGTAAATTTGTTAAGTTAGTTAAAAAGGCAGTTAGTTAGTTGTTAGCTTATTTAACATGTGTTGTATTGTTGGCTTTGCTTGCTATGCAAGCCACCCTTGCTGTATATATACCAGAGGTTGCCATAACAATCTCAAGTTAATGAAATCATTCATTTCACTCCCATTCTCTCCAGTTTCAGTTTTCTGTTATGGTATCAGTTGGTATCCATCGCTTCCGCTCTCTCTCATGCATTTTCTTGCATTTTCTTTCTCTTTCTCGCGGTTTCTTGGTTGTTCATCCTTGAACATTCATCGCGACTTTCTGTTCTTCCTTTCTTGCACCTGATTCTCTCATGGCGGCTGGTGCACTCGATTCTGGTGCCTCCAGCACTCTAACGTCTGATCCTGCCACTGATCCCTCTTTTCCATACTTCCTCCATTCCAATGAAAATCCGTCTCTGGTTCTTGTCACATCGTTGCTTAGTGGTGCCAATTACCACAGTTGGGCTCGCGCCATGCGTATGGCATTGCTCTCCAAGAACAAGATCAAATTTGTCGATGGCTCGATTGTTGCACCTAATGCGGATTCTCCTCTCTTTGGCGCCTGGGAAAGATGCAACCATATGGTGCTTTCCTGGCTTATCCGTTCTGTGGATCCTCCAATTGCGCAGAGCATTCTTTGGCTTGACAAAGCCTACGAAGTCTGGATTGAACTCAAGGAGCGTTTCTCGCAGGGTGATCTTCTGCACATTGCTGATTTGCATGAGGAAATTGCCTCTTTGCGCCAAGGTGATTCTATTGTAACTAAGTTTTTCACTGACTTGAAGGTTTTGTGGGATGAGATAGATGTATTCCGACCCATGCCTGTGTGTAAATGCTCTGTTAAATGTGGCTGTGGTGCATTTCTTGAACTTAGGACACGATTGAATGCCGATCGTGCTATTAAGTTTCTCAAAGGACTTAATGAGTCGTTTATCCGGTTAGATCTCAGATCCTCCTGATGGAGAATATTCCACCTCTGAACAGGATTTTTGCCTTAGTAATACAACATGAACGACAATTGGCTTATGAAACCAATGATGCCAAAGTCAGTTTGAACTATGCTGCAAAATCCGTCCCTGCTGATACTCAGAAGAAACAGCAATATGATCAGCCTAAAGGCAAGACTACTGGCAAGAAGTGTTCCTTCTGTGGCTACCGTGGCCATACGGTTGAAGAATTCCATAAGAAGCACGGGTATCCTCCAGGGTACAAGCCAAGAAAAGCCACTGCTAATGCTGTGAGTGGCATGGATGCATCTGCACACAACCACTCTCCAATGCACTCCACTGATGCTTTTCACTTCACAGCAAACCAATACCAAAGCCTACTTGCTTTGATTCAGAGGCCTACTTCTGCTTCTGATGAAAGCCTTTTTGCAATAGTTTCACACTCTCGTCAATTTAATATATCCTTCTACAGCTTTCAGATTCACGAGGAATCCAATTGCAGTATAGACGGGTATAATCGTATCCACAGGGATTGTGTTTAAAACCAATATCTTGGAGTTGAACTATTTTAAGCTATGGAAATGTATTGGTATTTTGCTAAGTAAATAAATGATAAATAACTGCAAATAAAATTAAGCAAACAATAATGGAATAGAGTTTAGGCAGGTAAAGAAAGATGTTGGGATCTTAGTGACAATATTTCTCAATGCAGCCATGTGACTTATGAGTCTTATTGATTTTATCGCCACCAGTTCTTAACTTAATCATCTTTCTCAAGCATGTTAAGTTCACAAGTTCCTTTATTAAGTTGTCAATGTCTTGCACAAACTCAACAAAGTACCTTGAAGTTAAAGCGGGTGTTAATGCGATTAGTTCTAAATCTCCAGTTATGGCAGTTAAGAACTAAATGAATTGATCTAGGTCAAGCTCAAATAGTTGTAACTTTCGTTCACAATATTCAAACATAAAATCGAGCTTATTCAAAGCACTATTGTTCTTAACCTGGTTTGTAACTTAACTAGCATAACTCTCGTTCATGTAAACAAGTCTCAAGTTAAGAATCAAAAGTACTAACAACAGCAAGCATTAAGCACAAGATCATTCATTGAAATCATAAGACTTCATAGAATCATAAACATAAGTTACAATGGATGCATTAAGAAATAAAGCACATCAATCCCAACATAAAAGAAAGTTAGCTATCCATTGTCATGGATAGTTTACAGACTTACAGGGTTTTAGAGCAATGGTTGGTTGAGAAGAGTGGTGAAATGTCTCCAAACCTCCACCATGGATCGCAACCGTTGGCAATTCGGCAGCACTTCCTCTTAAGGAAAGCTTCTAAACCCTAACTTTCTTTCTAAACCTAACCTAAGTAATGTATGGAAAGTG
>QANU01073111.1:1690658-1735999 GCA_003254905.1 Nissolia schottii | reverse complement strand
AAAAAAAAAAAAAAAAAAGGGGTAACAACTTCTTAACCCCCAAGTCTTCATTTTTACCACTCCATCTTACATGAATTTATTTGTGTAGTACACACATGACATAAAGCATATATACTCTTCTAATGTTTATTGTATTTGATTCTGACTTGTTCACAATTTCCTCGATCAAGGACCACAACACCAAGAAATCAAAGAGAGAGAGGGGAGCAGATTTGGTGTGTGACAAGACATGTAATTAAGAACACAAACAACACGAGCATCAAAATTGCTGTATGGTTCAGAACCAAACAAAAAACAGAATTAATTTTGAAAGAAAATAAATAAATATAATAACGGAGAACCATATTGATTATTGAACATATATGTGTGATATACGTGTGCCTGTGAAAACTCTGAATGCAATTGCTCGTATCATATCAAATATGTTCACCCTTTCATGCTATTTTTTCCCCTCATCATCTATCATATCACCTACAATGCCTTGGTGGGGACACTTGCCCCCACTTACTTATTCCGGTTGGTGTGACTGTTCACACTTGTTGTTGTTTAGCTATTCACGTTATTTACTTTGACATCTAATTCAATAAAATCTCCAAACAAGATCATGCACGATACTTATTTTCTTAATATCTGTATATTTCGAAATTCATCTACACTCATATTATTAATATATGTTATGTATAAGAGTAAAATATCAATTTTGTCATTGAAATTAATATTATTCATCAATTTTGTCTCTAAATTTTTAAAATCATTAAAACTGTTGTCGAAAAGTTATCAAAATATTCATCAAGTTTATTCTTAGAGTTAAGTTTATGCAAGACTAACCTTATATGTATAGACGTTTTACAATTTTAAAAACAATCATTTTGATTTGGTGACGAAGTTGATATAAACTATCAACTTTACAAGCAAAATGATGTTTAGTTCTAAGATGCAATGTTTCATACAGTGTTTGTATTTCTCAAAGACTAGATACTATTGTGTAAAATGAAGTCATGTATAAATTTTTATCAGTAGTTGAGAAATCCAGCCTTAACCTGGATCACAGTACAAAAGAAATTCATTTGAAATTTTCACATTAAGATAAAAGTATGATTCATTTTCTTATACTTCACATGATCAACATTTAAAATATAATACACACACTCATGTCCTATTAACACATGTAACTCCAATAATTCCTCAAGATCGTTGAGGCAACTAAGGCGGTTTCGTTTAATTTACGGAGAAAATAAGTTTGAAATAATTAAGTTCATAAAATTACATTTGGAAGAATTAAGTTTGGAATAATTAATTTTTGTTTGGTTTGGATATTTTAAAATTAAGTTTGACAGAATTGTTTTTATTTAGATGAGATAAAACAAAAATATTTTTGGAGATGAAAAATGATCAAAAAAGACATAATATAATTTTAAGATAAATTAATATAATTTGAGTTAATATTTTAAAAGATTAAAACTGTAATATTTTCTTTTTAGTTTCAAAAGTAAACTAGAAAACAAATTTATCTTTCAACTATCCAACTTAAGTTTAGAGTACACAAACTTAAAACCAAACCAGCACAGAATCATATTTTGTTTTCTTCAATTTTGACATGATTAAGTTTTTTTCTATGATCAGATACTTGAATTCATATACAGCATCTAATGTGGGAAAAAGAGAAGGGGAAATAGAAGGAAAAAGTGGAAGCTAGCTAGGTTCTAGGTAGGTAGACCTAACCAATTTAGGACAAGATACTGGAGTTTGAGAGAAGAGTGAAGAAGTGGTCCAGGGGTGGAAACAGTGGTTTTGGAAGTGCTTTTGTGGTCCTGGAGTTGAGGAAAGCCTAATTTGGAGGTAGCTGAAGGGAAACAAAGGAACATGACCCTCGTGAGAGGAGGGGGGGCCTTAACTGGTTATGCAATGCCACGCCACAACCATCCCCATAAGGGAATACTATTATTATTATTATTATTAATTAGCTATTTATCTATGTTGCAAACGTTACCCTTATCCCATCCTTTAAGTTGCTCACACCCCCAAATAGAAAATATATATGCTGATCACGTGAATTGAAATGACAACTTACTTCACTCTCCGGAAATAAGGAACATTTAAAAAAAATGTAAGTAATTGCAATATTTGTCAAAATAATTCAAATGTGATTTAAGGACGTGAAATGAATGGTTGATGATCTTTTAGATAAATAAGGAGTAAACCGTAAAATTTGTCTCAGGGTTAATAATATCCGTCAAGTTTATATTTGATGTTGTCAAAAGTCGATAAGAATAGTTATTGAGATAGATTAATTTGATCGACGTCAAATAACTAATTTTGCTTGAATTTTAAATATAAATTTAATGATTTACTTATATTTCACCCCATGATTTATGTATTTAAAAAAGAAACTTATAGATATCTAGCATTGCTCCATAACAATATTTTGCTTGACCACTTTTTAACCACGAAGATGTGCAAGGCATATAAGTATTACAAAAAGGATAAGGCATATAATAGGGGGGCATCTTGCGAATCAATGCAACTTCAATAACATCCTTGGTCTTCTCGTATGAGAACAAAATGCACGTCCTTTTTATATCCGTAAATTAAGTTCGATCGTTATTTAATCAAAATACCACTTTTTGAGCCAAATTCCTTTCCTACATAACTAGGGGGACGTTTGTGTCATTATCCTACAATTTGTTTCACCATTAAAATTTATGAAAATCATCTTTTAGATTTGTAAGATTATTTTAATCTCATGATAGTGTGGTCCATGTAACAAGTAATACTAACTCTAATAAAAGGGGATTAAGATGATGACAATTAATTCTATAAAAGATGATAGAGTTAGTAAGGGATATTTTGCTAAAACTGACCATCCCCTCTCCCTTTTAAAAACTGATGGCAGTTACTCAAGTGAGGGTAATGTAAGAGAAAAACAAACGAACTGTTAGCCCTCCTCTGTTTTTGGTTAAACGCTCTTTTCACCATTAAAAGAGGCCGAAGGAGAAGAAAGTAAGAGAGGAGAAAAGAATAAAAAAAGACATTAATTGAATCACAATTATGAATTTAGGTATGTGTTTCTTGTTCTTAATCTTGTTTTATCACATGATAATCATGAATTTCAAGATCCAATTTTATAATAATTTTCTGAATGGGTGATAGAAAATTATAACTTACATGTGATATCAGAGCTTTGGTTGTGAAATTTGTAATTATCCTGGAATGGTGGGTTTTTTCCCCCCAAATTTTATGAACCCTAAATTGTTAAATTTGGGATAAAGGTGAAATGTTGAGAGTGGGATTTGAATTATAGCGGAGATACATGAAAATCGTTGGACAAATCTCCTTTGGCCGGCTGTGCTCTATGATATATAAAAGAATTGAATTGCATGCCCTGTAATGCAAAATATAATCATCGTAGGAACCTGCCAATGGATAACATGCCCTGTAATGCATCTGCAACTAGGAAAGCATTGTAAATTCGTTTTTTTTTTAATTTGATTAGTATATAGTTTTGGTTATGTGATGAATTGATTTTCTATGGGATCCGGATCATTGTTCACTTTTGCATGATTCGAATCTTCAGACTCTGTTACAATTTACCCAGATAAGTAAATAACTTGTATCCATATACAAATATTTAAGAATAATTATCGATATAAGCTTGTTAGTCACCAAAGTGGCTTGGCTTGGAAAGGAAATTTTAAAGAATTTATTTGGGAATTTAATTATTCACAATTAGATAATGAAATCATTAATTATTATGCTTGGAGGTTGCCTAAAGGTGAACCATTGCTTATAATTAATGATATTATAGTGATATATTGACATACTTGTTGAACAAGTTTGTATATCCAAAGATAACATGCATGTTGGCTTGAGTATGGTTGATAATTATTATAGTTTGGAGTTATGAATTTAAGTATCCCCCAAAGGTGATCTTAGATACATAACTGAAAGTTGTTGTTTGAATCTATTAAAATTACTCAAAGCATTAATGTATGAGTTGGTATAAAATTTTGCAGCTTCCATGAATTTATGGTGTAGTCAATGGTATTGTCAAATTCAATGGGCTGATTATGATGAGTGGTCTGAAAAAATCTGCTTCGTTTAGGGATTTATAGATTTGGACCTCGCATTAATAATGGATGAAAAGCCCGCAGCTATTATTGAGACTAGTTCAGAAGAGATAAATCTCTTTATCATGCTAGGGACAAGTCTAACTGGCTGAGTGTGAGCTTGATAAGAATAATGTTGGCTGAAAATGTTAAGCCATTTATGCGTAGGACAGAAGATGCTAAGGAATTTATGGCAAAGATTAAGGAATACTCTCAATAGGATATTACTGACAAGTTTATAGTGAACAGCTTAATGAATGAGTTGACGACCAAGAAATTTGATTGGTCATAACCTATTCATGATCATGTAACTGAAATGACAAATCTAGCAACAAAACTGAAATCAAAGGGTATGGATGTGAGTGAGTCATTTCTGGTACAATTCATAATGAACTCACTTCCTCTTGAGTTTGACCAGTTCCAGGTGAATTACAACACCATTAAGGAAAAATGGAACTTTCAGGAAATTAAGGTCATGTTGGTTCAAGAGGAAGGGAGGTTAAAAAAGATGAAGGATCACTCTCTCTATCTCACATTTCATGACTAGGTCAGGTAGTAAGGACAAGAGGGACAAAGCTTCACTGAAGGTTCATGAAGGCCAAGTCCATAAGGAGAAGAAATGTTTCTTCTGCAACAAGGCTGGGCATTTCAAGAAAGATTGCCTGAAAAGAAAAAAAATGGTTCGAAAAGAAAGGGATTTTTTTCGATCCAACCCATAAGAGGAACTAAAAAGTTCTTGTATATGGGAAACAAAATGAAGACACGGATAAAAGGAATTGGGACTTACAGACTGATCTTGGACAGTGACTCTTGCTTAGATTTAGAAAAGTGTCTCTATGTTCCTGTATGTGCTAGAAATTTAGTTTATGTTGTAAAGTTAGTCGATGTAGGATTTAACTTTAGGATTGGTAATGGTGTTTTCTGTTTGTATAAACATAAGTACTATTTAGTTGATGGTTTGTATTGTTTCAATCTTGATGTTAATTTTGTTAAATCCCTGTTTCATGTTGAACATAGTACTGGTAGTAAGTGTGTTGCACGTAATGAGAATTATGCTTTCTTATGGCATTAAAGGTTAGGTCACATTTCCAAAGAAACGATGTTAAGGTTACTGAAAAGTGAAATCTTTCCCAAATTAGATTTTCATGTTTGGGATGTATGTGTGGATTGCATTAAAGGCAAACAAACCAACATATATCAAAAGGTCCGGCCACAAGAGGCAATCAACTCCTTGAGTTGATACACTCTGACATTTGTGGTCCTTTTGACATTCCATCTTGGGGTGGTGAAAAATATTTCATCACTTTTATTGATGATTTCTCACGTTATTGTTATTTGTATCTACTGCATGAAAAGTCTCAATCAATGGATGTCCTTGAGATGTTTATTGATGAAGTGAAAAGGCAGTTAGATAGAAAAGTAAATGTTGTGAGGTCTGATAAAGGTGGTGAATATATGGGAAGTTCAATGAAAGAGGACAATGTCCTGGTCCATTTTCAAAGTTTCTCAAAAGTCGGGGCATATGTGCACAATATACAATGCCCAGTACACCACAGCAAAATGGTGTAGCTGAAAGGTGAAATCATACTCTTATGGAAATGGTTAGGAGCATGATAAATTATAGTAATGCACCTTTATAAGTGTGGATGTATGCATTAAAATCTACTTCGTATCTGCTTAACAGGGTTCCTAGTAAGGTAGTTCCTAAGACTCCTTATGAACTATGGACAGGAAGGAAACCTAGTTTGAGGTACCTTCATGTTTGGGGTTGCCCGATAGAAATAAGGGTATATAATCCACACGAAAAGAAGCTTCATGCAAGAACCATTAGTGGTTATTTCATCGGCTCTCCTGAAAAGTCAAAGTGGTACATATTTTATTATCCTAACAATAGTACGAAAATGGTTGAGTATGATGATGGTAGGTTCCTTGAAAATGGTCAGTTCAATGGGAGTGAGGAATCACGAAAGGTGGATATTCAGGAGAACCGTGTAGAAATTCCTATACCTAGTGCTTCTCCTCAAGTTGTTGTCCCTTTTGTTGTATCACAGTCACACAACATTTCAATGAAACAAATCAATATTCCAAAGTCATAAGATGAACATATGGATAATGAACCGAACAACGATGTGCAAGTCACTAATGAGCAAATGGTGGATGAACCACAAGTAATACCTTTAAGAAAGTCTGAAAGGCTGAAATGACTAGCTATTTCAGATGACAATATAATTTATTCAATTGAGCATGAATGTGACTTAAGCATTGATGAAGATCCGGTGTCATTTAGGCAAGCCATGGAATGTGGCAATTCTAAAAAGTGGCTCAATGCTATGAAAGAAGAATTGACATCAATGGATGACAATAAGGTTTAGGATCTAATTGAGTTGCCTAAAGGTTCAAAATGGGTTGGTTATAAATGGGTCTTTAAGACCAAACGAGACTCAAAAGGCAACATTGAAAAGTATAAGGCTAGACTTGTCGCCAAATGCTACACTCAAAAGGAAGGCATTGGCTATAAAGAGACATTCTCTCCAGTTTCAAAGAAGGACTCTTTGAGAATTGTTATGGCTTTGGTTGCGCATTATGACCTAGAGCTTCACCAAATGGATGTAAAGACTGTCTTTCTCAATGGTGACTTGGAAGAAGAGGTTTATATGGACCAGTAATCTCGGAATAAACCACTAGAAAGCTGCAAAGAAGGTCCTTAGGTATTTGTAAGGCACCAAGGATTACATGCTCACTTAAAGAAGATCAGATAACCTTGAAGTGGTTAGCTACTCATATTCAAACTATACAAGATGTGTAGACTCCAGGAAATCTACAATTGGTTATGTCTTTCTACTAGCTGGAGTAGCTATTTCATGAAAAAGTGGAAAAGAGTCTATCATTGCTACTTATACTATGGAGTTTGAATTTGTGGCATGCTTTGAGGCCACAGTTCATGCATCATGGTTGCGAAATTTTGTCTTGGGGTTTAGTGTTGTCGACAGTATAACTAGGCCGCTAAGAATTTATTGTGATAATTTCGTAGCTGTCTTCTTCTCTAAGAATGACAAGTACTCCAATGGTGCAAAACACATGGATTTAAAGTACTTGTCAGTTAAGGAAAATGTGCAGAAACAAAAAGTGTCAATTGAGCATATTGGTACAGATTTGATGATAGCGGATCCGCTAACCAAAGGGTTGAATCCCAAAGCATTTTCTGGTCATTTAAAGAGAATGAACATTATTGATAAGTCCTTGTTAGCTTGATTTTATAATATTTATACATATGTATGACTATCTTGCTCGTATTGTTATGACACTTGTGAATTCAGTTAAAGTTATGTTTCTGCTTTGTTTATTTGTTATTCACATTATGTTATGTACATGTATTATTTTTGTGTAATAACATGTTATGGACATTAAAGTCAAAAATTATAGCATGCTTTGGTTAAAGTTCTTTGGGTTGAGTTGTTTTGTGATACATGGAAGGAAACATGTCGTTTTGATTGACATTGACCGACATGATTCAATCAACTCAATTCAATGAAAAATGATGACTTGATTTTTTTCAATGTAAAGTGCGCACTTATGGTTATTGAATCTTTAAGTCGTCACATGGACCAAGTGGGAGATTGTAAGATTATTTTAATCTCATGATAGTGTGTGTGGTCCATGTAACAAGTAGTACTAACTCTAATAAAAGAGGATTAAGATAATGACAATTAATTCTATAAAAGATGATAGAGTTAGTAGGGGGTATTTTGATAAAACTGACCTCCCCCCTTTTAAAAATTGATGGCAGTTACTCAACTGAGGGTAATATAAGGGAAAAACAAAGGAACTGCCAGCTCTCTTCTGTTTTTGGTTAAACGTTATTTTCACCATCAAAAGAGACCGAAGGAGAAGAAAGAAAGAAAGGAAAAAAGAATCAAAAGAGACATTAATTGAATCACAACTATAGATCCGAGTATGTGTTTCTTGTTCTTATTCTTTTTTTATCACGTGATAATCATGAATTTCAAAATATAATTTCATGATAATTTTCTGAATAGGTGATGAAAAATTATAACTTACAAAATTCTCATAAATAAATTATAAATATATTTGGTTGGTCATACATATTCTTAAGAATATGTATAATAATTATCTAAACACATTTACAATATTCACATTCTCATGATATGAAAATAAAACATTCTTAACCTTTAAGGTGAAAATAGAAATATATGAAAACTTGTGTATATAATTTTCTTAAAAATGATTTGTTCCCGAGAATAATTATTTATACCTTAAAACAAACTTGAAAATAAAACATTCTTAATGCTCATTCTCAAAAATAAATAAACATACATTAAAACAAACACTCCTTAATTATTCCATACCAATAAATATACGATGCTACGAGTTTAATAATACTATATTCCATTTTGCTGCTTTGATCTGAACAATCATTTTCCGCGACAAAATGCACCTCAAAAAGTTTACATCCAATACGCGTATAAAATAAACCCCCAAAAAAGTGTAATTATTTTGAAGAATGAAATATATTGATAGATCCGGACGATCATAATCTGGATAAGGACATCACGTAATCCTGTGGGTGCTGTGACATTGTTAAGCACATATTAGAATTTTGAGTTTAGATATTTATTTTGTAGGGTAGTCAAGAAAAATTTAAAAGCCAAGATAATCCCTATTTTTTTTTTTGGACGCATCCGAGATAATCTCTATCAATGAAATACGTAAGATGCGATGATTTTTTTTCTAAGATATCATGATTATATTATTACCTCTTAGTTTATTTTTACACAAATATAAATGAGATTTACATTATCATGTAATCAAATACTAACATATGAACAATTATAATTAACTATCCTACTAACCACTATTTTAAGTCTTATAATTAATTGTAATTAAGTTTCTTACTTAATTCGTTTTTCACCAATAGCACTTGAATCTTTTATGTGTGTGTGTGAGTGAAACTGTTGAAAATTAGGGTTTCTTTTTTTTTGTCAGGCAGTGCAATTTCATAGTCTGTGATTGAAAACTGTTTTTGTCAGTAGTACTATACCCAATTAATTAATCCCTTCACCCCTTAGACAAGGGCATATTATATATTTGACCTCTTCAAACATTAACCAAGTAAAGTATTGTAGCCTCTAAATTTTGATTGAAGAAATTAATAGGTTGTGTATGTCATCAAATTCCGGACCAGTCCTATTATATCTATATCCTCTTTAATATATATATATATATATGTGTGTGTGTATCCACTTTCATATTTATACGGTTAAGCTCACACAATAATTCTCAAACAATTCTCGTCTCACACGTTCACCCACTCGCTTAGTAATTGCGAATCTATATATGCGCTATAAAAAAACACCTTGCGTCTCTACATCTTCGCAAAACTAGCATCATTCTCTATTCATCTTCGCCCGAATTTCACTAAAACCACCACTAAACAAAGGACGACAAAGCACTCATCATCAAGCAAACTGAGAAGCACTTGACAACGAATGCCCACATTTATGCTTCGGATTCGAAACTGTAACTTTTTAGAGTTCTCACAGTTGATTACAGGCTTTTAAATTTTTCTTGCTTTTCAACTAATGTATGTGATTTAATTACGAAATTTTGGATGATCTCTACTATTTGTGTTTGTGGAAATCGTTTGCAAAATTGTTCAAAAAGTCTGTGCATTCAGTCTATAGAGTTTGTGCATTTTAGTACATATAGTTTGTGCACTTTAGTGTATAAAGCTTGTGCATTGATAACTTGTGTGTATCATATGAATTTCTTGTGAAATATACATGTTAGAATTGGTAAAGTTTGTGCATTAACGTATACATTATTTGTGCATTCTAATACTTAAGGTTTGTTCACACTTACCAAATATTTATGCAGATTTTAATTTCTAAAGTTTGTGCAGTACAACACAAATGTTTATGGACTTTAATATATAAAGTTTATGTACATTGGTGTTTTTAAGTATGATTGTGTTTCATGTTAATAAACGTCTAGAGCATGAAAACACAAACTTTAACAACGTAATTGCACAAACATTAAGAACGAGGGTACACAAACATTAAAACAAGAAAACACACACTTCCCAAAATATTTATGCGAATTTTAATTTCTAAAGTTTATGGAGAATAACGCATAATGTTTATGCATTTTAATATATCAAGTTTGTGCATGTAGGTGTGAGAAAAAATCTCGTGAGAGTGTGTGCCGTAATCGCATAGTCGTTATTTCAAATTTTATGATTTATACGAAATACAACGTATATTCAATATTGATTAATTTGCATATTTTGTACATGGTGAATGTACAGGTAACGTGATTGGAGTGTAGCCCCAATTTGATTCCGGACATATATATATATAGCTGCGCTGCATGTATAAGTTTCCAGCATTAATTAAGACTTAAGACTTGGATCAGAAGTAGAAATCAAATATTATAGTAATGCTATTATTGATACGAATTTTTGCTAGTTAATTATTTGACATATTCTATTTTGGACTTCAGTATAATGGATAGAATTACTAGCTTCGTGTGAGGAAATTGGTCAAAAGCTTCAATCATGCAGAACGTATAATAGTGCTTGTCTAAAACGTGGATTCCACACACGGGTTTCCGTAACATGAATGCATGAAACGAATCCCCTCCCTGCTAATTCTTACCTTGGACCATTTTCCCAACTTTACTGATCCGGAAAATAATTGTTTTTTTAAATATTTTATATATATATATATATAAATTAAACTACAAAGATTGATCTTTTTAATAAAATATAATTAAAATGATAAAATAAATATAAGATATAAGAGTAAGAATAAGAACAAGCCAAATCAAGTCCTTAACAGGTCTGTCTCATTAATTTTTGCCTTGGGTCTGATCTGTTAGTTATTAAAGACTTTTTTTTTAGCTTGACTTGACTTGTTTGGGAGGTCTGCTTGGCTTGGAGGCATATATATATATATATATATATATATAAAACAAAAAATCTGTTGTCTGACCTGTTTATTATAGTCTGTTATTATAATTTGTTTACCATAACCTATTTAATATTTAAATAAAACTTCAACATTCATAGATCAATAATCTAATAGATCATCAAAAATTTAAATTGCAACAACAATCTAATATTTAAACAAAAATCTATACATCAATCCCAATTGCAACTCTATAGATCAAGAAAACGGTTTCATCATCAACAACATAAATTCAAACTTCCAATAATGAAACATCTAAACACATTAGTTTAACACAAACAATTAAATAAAAACACACACAAACAAGATGAGCAATCATATTCGGTTTATTTATTCACCTCTACACATGAACAAGCATGTATAAGAATTGTAATTTTACATTTTTTAATGTGAGAATGAGAAATAAAAGAGAGATAGAGTACTTTAATTTAGGATTTCTAAAAACAAAATTAAAACAATAAAATTATATTAATATATATATGTTTGTATAAAATGTCACAAAAAAATAATACTAACTTAGTGATTAATGTATTATCTTGATATGTTAATTATTTTTAGTTTGAGTTTTAGTGAAGGTTATGTAAGTTTAATTATTATTTTTTATGATAAGTGACCTATTCTCGCCTGAAGAGTCCGTGATGGGGTCCATGAGCAAGTCTAATCCCCGAAAGATAAAACAGACGTGCGGTAGTGACGGTATGTGATTGGTTTGAGTATTTATTATCTGAGACAAACACAATAAAACTAATTAAAACGAACTAACTCTCCTTTTATCTGAAATTATTAAAATACCCTTGATTGAGAGCTATCAAGTGAATGTTTTATGTGATGTGGAATTCAATATTATTCTCTCCTTCTAATATTAAAAGTCACTTTTAATAAATATACACATATTAAAAAATTAGTTAATTTGTACATACTTAAAAAAGTATTAAGTGTTAAGATTAATTTACTCTTCAATAAATGTAATAAAAAATTGTAATGCAATGGATAGAATAATAGAGAAACCATAATAAATATGAGCATAATTAAAAAGATAAGAATTAATATTTTGTTAATCTAATTAAATGACTACTAATTTTGAATAAAACATAAATTGTAAGATTGTACGGGAGGTAAGGTATTGGTTATTTGAAAATAGTAGTTTGGATTGTATTGTAATAATAATAATAATAATAATAATAATAATAATAATTAATAGTATTAGTAATAAAGTTGTAATGATCATAATTCTTACTTAGTAACCCCACAAAACATAGCACATTTGGCATATATTTAGGTTCTTTAAACATTTGGTTATGAGTTTGATTTTTGATGGTGTGTAAAAAAAAGTTATCGACGACAAACATTTTATGAGAAATAAAATAAAAAGTAATTCTTAATTAATAGTATTTTTTTTAATTTTATTTTTAGGTTTTACTCTAGAACCCATTAAAATTTATGGTATCGATCCGTTATGCTTTATTTATTATTTTAAACCTTTTAAAAGTTTGTATACAGAAAGAAAGAAGAAGCTTTATTCTTTACTTTTTCTAGATTTTTGTTTTCACCCATCATGCGAATTTGAACTCTTGCAATAACGAAAATTCTAAACCGGAACTAGGAGCATGCCCCGGCTTTCATGGATATCCATTGCAAACCTTACATCATCATTATTATTATGTGATTTGTCATATACCTGTAAGTTATAGGTAAATATCACCTATCACTTAATTTATCTATTTTTTATAACTTTTATAACTAAATTCATTAAATTTTATTATCATTTCAAGATTTAATATGACATATTGTTGAATTATACGATCTAATGTGATAAATTAATATTTTTTAATACATTATCTATATACAGAGACGCATCATAAGCTCAAATAGTTCGCAAATCTTTAAACCTCTTCTAAGTTAGTTATTTCAATTATTTAACTAATGAAAATTTTATTACAATCATATAAAATATAAAATGTTAACAAAATTCAATAAATTTAATTATGAAAATTATAATAAATAAATAAATAAAGTGACATAGAGTATTTATCCATTCATGTGTATTTGAGGAACCACCTTATCATGTTACAGACATATACGCCCAACTTATGTTAAACTCTTACTGTCCTCTATCTAGTGGTTGCAACAACGCATTCTGAAGGCCCAATATGCGCTATGATCCTCATTTAGCAATCAGCATCACACACTTTGTATTTATTTAGCCATGTGATTAAATATGTTTAAATAACCTTGCAAGCAGCGTAAGGTGGATCGGTGTTGAGGAATTTCCTGTACTTGCTTTCTAGTGTATGTTTCCATGCATTACTTTTTATTGTGTGTGTGTGTGTGGTACATGACATAACGTTTTCTTTATAGTGTTCAGGGGATACCGAAGAAGAAGGTCTCTATCGAGTAAAAGGTTCATTGTTCAAGAGAAAAATTAAAGAAAAAGAACGAAAATAAAAAGTTTATGAAGCCATCCATTATTGGCTGGGGAAGTGCATGTTCTCGACAGTAATATTGATGTGCCTTGCTTTTTATCACTTCGCCTTTTTCATTAAAACGAGAAAAACGCGGCAACCATTCATTTGATAAAACAGGGAATTAATACTAATTAATTTGATAATTTGACATGTGTATTTATAGAATTTCTATTATTCTCAACAAAACTATCTTATTTTTAATTCACTTAAAGCAATTGCGAAAATTTCATCAACAATATAGATTAACTAAATTAAGGCATATTTAAATAAACATATATATATATATATATATATATATATATATATATATATATTATATGAGAGTTTGCCGATCCTTTTGGTATTTAGCGTTGTTGTTGATGACGGGGGTGGGTGGAAACTGCAATGTACTGATGATGAGACCCTCCTAATTTGTTTTATGTAGAGTCAGACGCAAGACAAGTGACAAACCGCAAAATTAATTTGGCCAACCCCATCTGCCTTCGTCTTGTCTTTATGAATTACGTATAAAAATATAATAATATGTGAATATTTATAAATTTTACATGTATTATTATATTTTTATATATATTTTTTAATTTTATTATTTAAATAGAATTATTCAATCTATTTTCTCTTTTTTATTTTAATAAAATACTTTCACTTTTTTTCATTTTTTATAAAAGAAAAAGACATACTAAACTTGTACCCCACGTAAATAGCAAATCACAATGTGCATTTCAGTTGAATCTTCCATGTCAGATTTTTTTTTAATAGAGCAAATGATAAAGTCTATGTTAAAAATAATTAATTATACATTTGAAAGAGGAAAAAAAAAAACCTCTGGACTCATCTCATCCATTCATTTCAAATATACATTTTGGTCCTTGCAAGACGCATGTAACATTAATTAGTTTTTTTCAAAGATTTTTTATATTAATTAAGTTTGACTATAAAATATGACATTATAATCGTTTTTAAAATTTTTTGACTTCAAATAAATTCTTAAAAGTTTGAGTTTTTAAAGATCTATTTAATATCAAATAACATTTTAAATGTCTATAAGAAGGTCACTTTTTAAAACAACTATCTTTTTATTTTTTCCTCTTATTCTTCGTAGGTTACCAAAGACAGAAGACTAATTAGTAAGACGTTTGAGATTAAATCAACATTAATTGCAGTTTTGGAGAAAAGGGAAATAGATGATCAATAGCCAAAAAGAAGCACATGGAAGCATAGAAGACCAGAGATCGTAGATACCAAACCCGTGGTGGTAGCGTTTCTTGTTCGGATCACGCCATTTGACAATGGAATAGAAATTATTTGGAAACTTGGAAAATTGGAAAATTCATTGTCAATTTCCTTACTTGTCATTATCCACTCACATATATAGCTGCCCCCTCCCCCAATGACTTTTAATAATACAAGGGCATTTACTTTAATTTCCATTTGTCGCTTGACTATTCTAAAAGGCTAAAATCCCAAATGAATAAAAATTACTTTGAACCAAATAACAAAGTCACAAACAAAAAAAAACTCCAATGTACTACTTCCTTTGGTCCGTTTATTTGTCAATTTAATATTTTTTAAAAATTAACTATCATTTTTATTTTTTATTAATTTTGAAGATAATAATTTTTTAATATTATCTATATCTCTTTTTTTATTATGAAACACTGTAATTAAATTAAACAAGGATATTTTAGTAAATTTATCCTTTAGATCACTCTTAATTTTAGATATTTTAATATTAGTGCAATTAGTCAAAGTGACACTTAAAATTAATCGAAGAGTATATAAAAAAATTAACGTAAATTAAGTATAAAGAAAACGTTTTCCTTAGTATAGGATGAAGATAGATTTTAAGCTTAAAGCTAAGTAAGTAATTTCAAGAATACTTAAAATGATTAATCAATAGAATGAAAAAATAAACAGTTGAATAAAAACCACTCGTGGAAAATTATAAGAAAATAGAATAATGGCTATTTCTTATAGCATCTCGAATGGCTATTTATTAGAGTCCTTAATTTCACTATTTTGAGTTTTACATTTTTTTACATCATTAAAGTTGGGAAGGAGAAAGTCTTAATGTCTCACTTTAATGATGTAAGCAAGAAAGATATTTGCTAACAAATATCCTAATTAAGACACTTGTTAAGAAATCAATAAAATTAAATTTGGTCTTGAAAAAGTAAAATTTTGAAGTGTTTGATGCATGAAAAGTATTAAAAATCATCAAACATTTCATTTTAAATTTCTTTACAAGTATCCTTAAAACATTTGTTAACTTTTTTCGAACAAAAAAAGATGATCAAAGCCTCTCTAAGGAAGAACTTGTAACACCCTAGCTAGCTAGTTCATGTTTAAGTCGCAAACTTGCCGACTAGGTTGTTATCTCTTTTGGTTAGGATAATATTTAGTCCCGCTTATGAGTTTAAAAATACAGTTACCCAAAAATATGAACCAAATTTTAACTTTTCTTTATACGTATCATAGTATAAAATACGAGTCTGGTTCTTGACAGAACATATATTGTGAATGGTAACGTAGCATACTTAGCTAATATGAATTAGGCATACTCAACAGTCATACCAACCCAAGGCCCATGCCATATATTCATAAGTAGTTACCCATGTAATATCATAAATGTTACGTACAATTACATATTAGTACAAACATATAGCCTACTGACTAAGGACTAGTGTGATATCTCTATCGTAGCTCTGATTTCCCTATTCCTCTGTCCATCTTCTTCAATGTTGCTCGTCCTTGTATTGCTTGCACTGCTCTGACTCCCTTTTGCATCCTCATTGTACTCGCCTAGAACCATAAAGGAGTGGGGGATGAGAGCATAGCGTTCTCAGTGGGAAACCTTAATCGTCATAACTCATTTCATACTCAATTATGATTCCCGCTCAGGAGGTCTCTAGGTGTCACAGTTATACTATGGTTCTACTAGTTATTAATATCCATACTAAGCCTGAGCAGCTTTATCTAGGTTACCAGGGGATTGAGGAACCTATTCTTCATTATCTACGTCATCTGTCTGCTAGTCTAGTTCCTAACTCATATACTGTCATACAATTCACATAGCTACACTACTGTATCAAAATCCTCATTTTCTGAAAACCATTTTACCTACAAGTTTCAGCTAGCTTCCACTTATAACCGTGCCCATTTTAATTATAAGCTTCAGCTGGCATCAACTTATAGTTCTGCTCTATAAGGCTGGCCTTATAAGCATATTCGCCCTCGTCCCTTATAGCGGTAGTCACACGACTATAACCACGCTTACAGCCCGCATCGTGGCGACTAGGTAGCGCCTCACCTGAAGGGTCTTGACCCTGAATAATCGCCAACCACGATTGAGGTTACCACTCTTGGATGGCGTTGGGGTCGGACCTGAGACTCAACAAGGACAAATACCTTCCCCAAAAATCGAACCTAGGCCCTTTTAGAGGAGGTTTCCTCTCATCATCATCACCATGTGCACAGTTCGAGCTTTGATGCAATAGTTTATATATATAATAAACACAGTTCATTATCATCTTTAAGCAAATATAGCAATTACAACTCAATGTCTCATGTCATCATCTTCATCATATATCACATCATATAACATATAACCTCACATAACTCATAACATCAACCATATAATATTGCTAACTCTCCATAACCCATTACATCAATCATATAAGAAACATAATATCATACTCAAACATTACTTAAACATAACAAACGTAAATCTAGCGACTAGCAAAACAGTCGTTTGGTTTCTGTCAGAAATTAGCGATCATAAACCGGAGGGGTCCAAGACCTTACCCCAAGATTTTTTATAGTCCTAAGATCATTTCTCATGTTTAAAAACCCAAATTCTGACCTCAGTATCATGAAATTCCAATTTTACCCCTTCTCCCAAAATTACCATTTTGCCCTTGTAAACGCCCTGTTTTTTTTTTGAATTTTTGTTCTCAAAAACCCGATGGACTCAAGACATGCCCTAAGGTTTTTGATAGCTCTAAACTCATATTTTCTAAAAACAAACCCAGTTTTTCAGCCCAAACATGTGAAATTCCCGCTTTGCCCTTTGTCATAAAAACCCCATTTTCTACCTGTTTGCTGAGAAATTCATCGAGGACACCAAAAATCATAAAACTTGACATCCTCACTCAATTTTTCGTGTAGAATCCAAAAATAACATTAATTTTTCAAGATAAAAATTCCAGATAGGGCTGTCAAAACGGGCGGGCCGGCCCATTTAAGGCTCGCCCGTTTATGGTCCGCCCGTTTAGGCTTACGGGCCTAAACGGGCCGGACAAAAAATATGGATATTTTTAGGGTCCGGGTCATTTATGGTCGGTCCGCGGGCCTAAACGGGTCGTCCATTAACCCGTTTATTTATTTAAAAAAATAAAAAAAAAATTAAAAAAATAAAAAAATTCAAAAAAAATTATTTAAAAAATTAAAAAAAAAATTCATGGGTAAACGGACTAGTACAATTTTTTTTCAAATTTTCGCGGGCCTATTTTTTGCATGTAAATTCCGTCCATTTAACTGGGTAAACAGACCGGGTCCATTTTGACAGCCCTAATCCCAACATATAGTTCCCTTTAAAATCGTGTCATATGCCTATTTCTGTCTTAGGCGTCCTAAATTCTGACAGAACCACAGACAGTACCAACGGATCCATACAATCATCAATCACATATATAAAATCCAAAGTTACATAAAAGCCATCCTAACATCATATCTCATCTAGCAAAACCTCATACTCTCATACTCATATTCTCATAAACATAAACCAATCCTATTTCTAACAATTATTCTAACAATTTTCAGATCTGCAGAAACTTCTAGATACAAGTATAATCAATTACAAAAAAGCATCCTAACAACATATATCATCTAACATAAAACCACATAGACAGTGGATAAGTCGGTTACCCACTTGGAGACTAGATTTGTCACAAGCCTGCAGAAACTCCAAGAGTCTGATAACTTGTGTTCTTTGTCACCGGGAGGATTCTTCAAGGTCAGAGATGGAGGTTCTTGCCTAAGGGAATAAAGAATGGTTTCTTGGAGGAGAGATTAGGGAAAGTTAGGGTTTGGGTTAAGAAGAAACTATGGTGTCTGCAGTTTGGCGGAATAACGGCGAAGTGTATAAACCGACAGAGTTTTGGCAAACTTTTCTATATCTTGAATTTTCAAGAAATCAAAGGGCTATTTATAGGCCTCCCATGTCTGGTTTCCTCAAGCCAATTTGGCTTCAAATTTAATCAAAATTCTCTAATTATGATGTCATCATGCCTAGTCACCTTGGTTAGTCACCATATGAGTCATTATGCCATAATTACTTTGAAATATTGACTTTGCCATTTGGAGGACAATTTGGCGGTGAAATTCTTTCTCTCTTGGCCGGTTCTTGGTTGAAATTTTTCCAAGGCCAAACACTGATCAATTTTGATCGTGTTTGGTCGTTAGCTATCTCGGTATTTCGTGCACGGTCATCCGAAAAATATTCTGATCACATCCTTGTGATCCTCTAATTTTCTAAAGGATGTTTTGAATTGATCTAAGATATTTGTGAACCTTTCTCCATAACTCTATATTTTACAGATGCCTTAGACATGCTATTGTACTCAGATGACAAAAAGGATCCGTTCTAGTGTTTGCAAAATTTTACAAAACTGAGTAGAATTTCTTCTACAGACATTTTAACCCATAATCTTGTACAAAACTTATTTTCCCTATTTAATTTTTTAGGAAATCCTTACTAAGGGAAAAACGGGATGTTACAGAACTCATCCCACTTTACCTTCCACTAATAATTACTCACTCCGTCAACTTTTTGTTATCACTTTTAATAAAAACACACGGTTTAAAAAAATTATTTAATTGACACTGAGATAAAGAAAATATAAAATGCATAGACAAAATTAACATTAAGCAATAAATGTTATAGTTATTAAGTGTTATGGGAAGTATGAAAGATAACAATAATATAAGTGTAAAAAGTGCATTTAATATTTTCTTAATCAAATGACAAATGATTTTAGACAAATTTTTGTTTAAAAAACAACAACTAAAAATGGATAGAGGGAGTATATGACATGTGTCAATGACAACCTTTTTCATTAATTTATTTTTATAATAGATGAAAATTATTTAAAGTCAGGTTACGACAATGGATCATTTCATATTATTTTTTCACATGACAAAGACATGTTTAATTTCTCATAATTAATTGAGAATGTAGGACTCATGCATGACATACGAAATTAAGAAATTGATGGTGAAAGATTTAATACGACTTTGTCATATGAAAAATTAGTATGAAAAAATTCATTCTATTTCGACTATAGTTGAGATCAAAGTTTATATATTCCATTAAAGAAGAGAGTGACACTTACAAAACACTTTTAATTTTTATGATGCATCAATTATGTGACATCGATGTAATAAGGGTGAGGTCAAAATAAAAACTCTTAGATAGACATCCATTTGAAAATGCTATAAAATGGCATGTGATTTTTTGGATAACAAATTTATTGACCTCGCAAATCAAACAAATAAATAATAATAATAATAATAATAATAATAATAATAATAATAATAATCAACATGGGTTAGTCAATATAACATATATTTTGATTCCTTAATTAGAGGTTTTGGATTTGAGTATTGAGAATGAAAAGGAAATTCATTGAGAGATCTTTATTCCTTTTAAGGGTCCCAATCAAGTTGAATTAGGTTAATCAAATTATTGATAAATATGGTTCAAATGCCAGTAATTAAATTAAGATAATAAAACAAATAAACAAAGTAAATAACAACATTGTAACACAATATATAAAATTAACGCGGTTCAGTCTTTATTACGTAGAATTACATATGAAAATCAGTCTAATCCACTCAATCTAAAGCAAAATTACAATTATCAAACTTAAAAATTTTTAACAGAAAATCAATAAACCCTCTTAGAAACCAATCATACAACGGAAAAATTGTTTTTCCATGAGCTTAGAAAATAAATTTAGTCATATTGTGGGTGATTTTTTTTATGTGTATAGTTTTGGTATTGAAATTACCACCCTAGATGATTTCAATTTTTTTTGTTTAAAAAAACACGAAAAATTGCAAACTAAGGATGACGGCAAGGGACGTGATGCTACAAAAATTGTTAATCACACGTTATCTGTCGTTGTCAACTTTTTGTATATATATATTTTTTAAAAAACTTGAAATTACCAAGGAGAATAACGATTTCAATATCAAAATCATATAAATGTAAAAAATAATTTAAAATTTAATCCATATTATTATATTACCTATTTTTTCATTCCATATATATATATATATAAAAGTATAAATTCGTCACACAACATTTGAACGAAAAATTGAAAACTATCTTAAACAATCACCAAACAAACAACAGCAACCAAAAAAGCTGAGAGAAAGGGGGGGAATATCAAAATAGTGAACAGCAGCATTAGGGGGGACCAGGGAAGAAAGTTTAGAAAGGACAAATTGGGTTTGGCGTGAACAGCGAACAGTTTCTCCCGGAAGTGGGGCCTCACCAATGGCAATGGACCCCACGTTGATTAAGGTGGCGGCTGTTTAGTGAATGTGGTCCCCACTCTCCACTTGGATGCACCTCATCAGCTAATTCCAGCTGTGTTCCTTCCATGTGGTCCATGCTCCAAACCCCTCTACCCCCACTAGCCTTGCCACGTATGAATCAAATTCAATCACTTTTTTTGGTCGTGACTACGTGACTAATGCCGTAACGAGTGATTAATCCCTTTGTAGTGCATAAAAGTGGTAGATTACTCTCTATTTCCATAGATAGAGATATGCGATAAACTATTAATAATCACGAGTGAGTCTCCATTTGTATAAATAAAGATGGGATCTCTTATCTCATCATTAAAAGATAAAGTGATATTTCATTTCGTCACACCACGTTTTAAATTCAATCACACTTCCATAATTTTTTTATTGTTAATTTTGCATTAATGATAACTAGTTGATTATTTTATTATTATTTCCTTAACATCTAAGATAATAATTTCTCAAGTAATTATCACATCAGCTAAATAATCATATCATATCTCCCATGATACAAATTGAGAAACCAAAAATCTCTAATGATTCATATCGCATGATACAATTAGAGAATATTATCTTACTGTTTTGCCAAAACAATCTGTCACTCTATTTATGGAAGAAAAAAGGGGGAAGGGGGGAACACGCTATCTTGCAATTTATCCTTCTCTCTTTCTTTTTCCTGTTTACCGACAGTTCACAATTACACCGCCACGCTATGATCGATGGGTCAACAAGAAAATAGAAAAGAGAGAAAAAATTTTGAAACACAAGCGAAGGTGACGTAGAGTGCAACCTCCAGAGTAGAGGGGTAACCTACGAACTACGGCAACCATTACAATAATTACAAATACCCTTCCTAATGTCCCGGCTACTCTCAATTCGCAAGGGAATGGTTGTTATTTTACTCTCTTTTTTCAAACTAATTTAATTGGTTTAAAATATAAAAATGTTAGAAAAATCTAACTAATTCAATTTAACTATATAGCACAATGAATGTGTTTCTGTCTTTTGTGATGTCAATAGGAAAGAGTTTATGGCACCTAACTATATTTTGAGAAACTAATCTCCACTATTAATTTAGTATCGGCATTTAGAGACAGTCGCAACTAATGTTCCTTGATTTTTTATAATACGTACGAGGTACGAAGATCATGATGTTTGGTTGGACGTAATATACGTATGTGATGTTGTAGAATTCGAACCTGAAGTGAAATCTTATCGAGTGATTTTGAAGGAAACAGAGAAAAGAATAGTGTTGTACACCCAAATTCACAATAGACTAGTAGATCAGTATATTGCGTATGGGACTGAACTTTTATGCTTTACGGCGAAGCACACCAACCCTCAGTTTCGGACCTAACAAATACTCTCTCTAATTTTTTTTTATTCATCTTTTTTATTTTAGTATTTTTATAAATATTTGTTTACTTACTAAATTTATATCATATTAATTATTTTTTTATTATATTTTTATTATATAAATATTTTCTCTCATATTTATATACTATTAATAATTTTAACAATTTTTTTATTTTTATATTAAATAAAGATAATTGGACAAAATATTATTTATTTTTTATTTTATAATATTATTTTTATAAAATTTAAAGTGGACAAATAAAAAAAATTGAGGGAATATAGAACTGCAAAATTATAAAAGAAAGAAGAAAATTACAAGATTCAAATGTTTGCCACGTGATGTATTCTTTCCGGATAGATTAGACTTAATCAAACGTGACTTAGATGTGTGGCCGGTGTAGGTCCTTTCATACTAGAAATTCTTGACATTATCAAAAAAAAAACTATAAATTTTTGTATGGTCAGGAGTCACAATTACATTGTCCAAAAATCTTATTTATAAATAATTTTTTATTTTTTTTATATATTTTTAAAATATTAAATCTAAATTAATGATTAATAAAATTTATGAATCATGCGTTAAATAAATATCAACATCAACTAACATACAAATTTTTTTCCATGCATACAATCTAAACATTTTTCCCTCGTTTGTCCTCTTTCCCCTCTTCATTATTGGTTCTATTATATAGGTTAATTTTGTCATATCATCAGTATAATTTTTTTAATAATTATCTAATATAAAAATACTTAATTAAAGGTATTTAATTGTTATCGTAATCATCTAAAAAACCATTAAGAGTTTTCTAAAAAAAAAAAAGAATTGATTGGCTAGCTATTGAATATAAAATTAATATATAAAGAAATAATCTATTACAATATATTATATGATCAAGCAAACAAGTAAATATCTTATCAATGTTCAACAGACATTAATTCAATGTCATCGTAATAGATTTTGTGTTGCATCGCTTTGTTCTAAGATATCGTATTATGTCTTAAATATGTTTTGGTTTTGATCTATGTTGGTCCTACCAAGTCTCATTATGTTGGTCATCGTAATAAGTGGGTTTTGGTTTTTATCCCCGCAATACTTTTTCTCAATTTGATTTAGGTCCAAACATTTTTGAAATAGCTCTATGTTGGTCCTATCATTAGTCGCACTCGTTAATTATTTAGTCTCACTATTATATGACTAGCGATAGATTGTGAAGGGTATGTAGGGACTTCCTTACAAAAAGTTGAATGTGTAGGGACTGATTTAAAACTATTTTGTTGTGTGTATATGTGAACCAAATCAAAATCAATAACATGTGTATGTAGCAATCATCATTATATTTTAGCCTTTTTGTTATTTAGGAAAAATGTATTAAGATTTTTTTTCTTTTCATTTCTCTCTCAAGTCTAAGAGAAATATATATAAAAAAAGGGTAGAACAACAAATTTTCATATTACACAGCGTATAGTTAGAAATGAATCGATACCTTTTGAATTTAGGACCCAAATGAATTTCTGAGAGACCAATTTTAATTTGATTCAATGTAAAAAAGTTTTACCATATTACTAAATTAGATATTGTTATATCAATAAAAGTAGTTCATATTTACACTTACTATTTCAAAAATCTAAAGTACAATTATATATATGGTTAAATGAGAGAATAAAACTCTTACACTTATGGTACATTAAAATTAAATAATATTTTTATTACTATCACTCAATCTAGTGTTTAATTTCTTATCGCTTTTGAACCAGTTGAGTATAATTTCACTAAACCATTATGAGAGACCAATGTTAAGAGGAAATGTCAGTGTAAAATTTAGTAAAACTCAGGAATTTCCCAATACAATTTTACTAATAAAAGAAAATCAAATGTCATTTCACTCAACCTCATAAATATCAATGTAATATCTCTATTTTTAAAATGTAACTTAGTGCTGGCAACCATATAATTTTTTTTAATAAAAATTGGTTTCACAAAATCAAACTTTTGTAGAAAAAAAATAAACCATAAGTAAAACTCGTTCTTGTATAACTTTAAGTTGTTTTCTCAAAATAATCATAAAATACTTTTTTTTGGATATTCTAATTATCAAACTATTTTTTTTATAATACATATTGTTATATTTTTATCAAATTGATCATAACTATTAAATATTATATAATATAAATAGTTATGTCTTTGTAGTAACGTTATCATATAAAAACAACTTAACTTTTAATTAAAGTATACAAAAATTATTATCACATAACCAATAATATAAAAAATAATTATTGAAATTAATTTAATTTTACATCTATTTTAAACATATCCTTAAGGTCAGGTTAAGTAAATAATTTATTTTAAGTCCTTATATAAAATAAACTTTCAAAAAGTAATTTATGTGTCCGGTTTTTTATTTGAATATGTAATAATAATAAATAAATTGTTTCAAGTATTTTAAAAATTACTTATGGAGATGTTTAATATTTTAACTTATGAAAAACACAAAATAATTTATTGTGATGTAATAAGCTGTAGAACTAAAAATTACATAAAGTTAAAATATAACTTTTAACATCCAAAAAGTTAAAAGGAAAAAGAGATTTTCTTTCAATATTTAAATTTTTTATAGAGGCACCAATATTTTTTTACACGATTGTGTTTCAGTAAAAAATTAAAATAATTAATAATTTAAGTTAATAAAAAACTTAACTAAATTTTAGACATTATCATACCGATAGCCTTGAATTGTTCAGGAGTAATGGAGAAAAAAAAAAAGTCACGAGTTATTATGTTACGAGTGGTGTTGTTTTGACACCAAACTTAACATAGACACTTTTGGTGTCAAAATAATATTATTCTTAAGTTATTGAATCACACTCTCTTCCCTTATTAGTCAAAAAGTGGTTTGAAGAAGTAATTTGGTAAAAAAAAAACGTTATTTCTATTTATGGAATAGTACAATGTCTTAACTCATTATATTTACTATTAAAAGAGAGTGCATGAAAATGTAAAGCCCATTAAAATATTGTAATAAGAGTGCTATGTACAACATAAACAATAATCAAATTTCTCACAAAAACATGAGTCATACTATAAAACATAATATTTTTGTGAAATAGTTAACCATTGTTATCTACGTATATATTACACACACAACATATTTCATCTTATAAATGAGAAATGAGGTGTAAGTTTAAGCGGAGAGTTCAAACAACACCAGAGATTTCGTAATGACCGGAAAACCACTTGAACAAAAACGAAAAACCGCCTCACCTGTTGGGTCTCTCCAACCATTAATACACTCAATACGCATTCATAGTATCTTCTCTCACAATTCCCTCTCTACTGGTCTACTCCCACGGCTACTCCACCTTCTTCTTCTTCTTCTCCCCTCTCTTTCTCTTCGCTCTACAAATAAAAAAATACACGCCATCTTCCTTATTCCCTTCCCTTGTAAACCCAAACACAAAAACAAAAACACTTGTCTCTCTTCCCCTGTTTCCCTCTCCCATGAATCAATTATAGCTACCTAACATTTATTTTGCTTCATCTTAAGATATGGCGTACCACAACCAGCACATGTCCCAAGACCTCCCACTCCACCACCATTTCAATGACCAACAACAACAACAACAACCACCACCACCTCAACAACCACACAACAACCACCCTCTCCCCAGCCACCTCGCCTCCCCTGACCCCACCACCAAACCCCCCTCCTCCTCCGATCCTCACCCCAATTGGCTCAACACCGCCCTCCTCCGCACCACCCACTACAACACCGCCGCCGCTACTGAAAACAACAACAACAACAACAACAACAGCGCCTCCAATTTCCTCAACCTCCACACCGCCGCCGCATCCGACTCCCAATCCTCCGGCCAATGGCTCGCCCGCCCCGTCCTCCACCGCAACCACAGCGAAGTCATCGACGACGTCGCCGGCGACTCCCTCATGGCCGCCGGCGCCGGCTCCCTCTCTCACGAATCCGGCGGCGGAGAGGCCAAGGCCGAGGCCACCACGGAGGGAGAGGGGCTGGTGAACTGGCAGAACGGAAGGTACAAGGCGGAGATTCTGGGGCACCCGCTGTACGAGCAGCTGCTGTCGGCACACGTGGCGTGCCTGAGGATCGCCACACCGGTCGACCAGCTGCCGAGGATCGACGCTCAGCTTGCGCAGTCTCAGAATGTCGTCGCCAAGTACTCCGCCTTCGCTCAAGCCCCTCTCTCCGACGATAAGGAACTCGATCAGTTCTTGGTAAATAACTAACTATATTCCTTCATTTCTCTTTTTCCTTCATGTTCTAGAAAATCATCCAATCCAATTCTTCCCCAAGGTTGGCGCATGTCAAGTTCCTCCTTCAAGTTTATCAAAATTCAATCAAATTAACTATTTCACGTTAGCAAATTAGTATTTTTAAGTGATTAATTTAATTAACTTTTAACAATTTTGTAAACAAATTTGATATTTTATAGTTTGGGTGAAGAAATTTGATGGTTTACTTCTTTATTTTCATTTACTTATTGATACCCAATTTCACCTTAAGAGAAGGTTTTTTTGAGCCCAATTTCATTCCGAATCCGAAATATGAAGTGTAGTAACTCGTAATTTAAGATGGTTTCACTTAAACTCTCTTCTTCAAATCACATATATTAGTTTGGGAGTAGTAGTTTCTTTCTAGTTTTTATTGGCGGTGTAATTAATTATGGTATTTTGGGTCAGCATATTCCATGGCCTTATGCATCATTGTTATATAATCCATACCCAGAATTCTGTCCTTTATTTTGTCACGGTCTATAGGATTCCAGCTGTGGTGGACAGTGCTGGCTTGTACCAGAGTTTATTTGTTATCATACGGTTACAGATTTTAAAGTTTTTCTTCTTTTTTCATGTTTTTCTGATTGCTGATGTTGCAGTCGCACTATGTTTTGTTGCTCTGTTCCTTCAAAGAACAACTCCAACAGCATGTACGGGTCCATGCAATGGAAGCAGTGATGGCTTGCTGGGAGATCGAGCAATCCTTACAAAGTCTAACAGGTGCGTGCAATAATTTGTCTTCTCCTCTCTTTGATTGTTACATCTTACTAACACCAAAGTATAGGTTGGTTGGTTGGTTGGTGATAGATTGACAATAACTTGTACCCAAGTTCTTGTCTAGCATTTGTGCTTCCTCACTGATTTTCCTCCTTATCAAGGAACCAACATGTGATTGGTTCCCCCGAACACAATATGTTAGACAAAATCCTCAATTTCATGGTTGGTAGAAATATTGAGGAACAAAATAGTATTTTCTTAGGTCTTCAATACTCTAAGTATCTCCGTCATTTAAAATATAAGACATTTTAGTCTATAAATATTTTAAATGAAACACTTTGGCCCACCCAATTTTGCATGTTTAGAGACCAAAGTGTTACATATTTTGAATGATGAAAAATCCAAATTTTAAGTTACGAGGAATTTACTTTGTCCCAATCCATAGACCAATTGAGGTTTTACTCCATTAGTTATTCATGGGCAACTTGCACAAAACTGCAGGGTCGGGATCTCTATCTGAACTATTTTCACTCTCAAATCAATGATAAAGGGGGGTAGAGCTGCCCTATTTTATAGGGCAGTAACTGAAATCCGTGATGCTGTATGTTTAGGGTTCACTATAGCCTATAGGTGGGAACTTGAGACTCAGCCGTTGCAGTCAATTAATTCGGATTCAGAATACATAAAGTCTTGAAATTGGGGATAGTACTACCTTCTACCCACAGTGAGTTGTAATCTCTCATGGTCAAATTTTCTGACAAGGTCAACTATCAGTCAACATTGCAAATTTCAGTGTGACAATTAATGATATCCAAGTCCTTGATGTTTGCTAGGACAAAATTGAAAAACATGGGGCATACAGAAGTTAAAAACTTCCCATATATGTATGTGGGTTTGGAAAACTTTGAATCTCATCTAACTTCATTGGAATTTATGTATATAATAGGGTGTATGCATTTCAGTTATGAAACTTCTGAATCAATTTTGGAGTTCCAAAAGTGAAAAAAATTTACTTTTGAATTGATAGAATTGATTTTGGATCGGTCTTGCTACTTTTCTAGCAAAAGGTGAATAATTTATCAAAACCAACCACATTGCCTCTGATAGAATAATGATAGTTTGTGTTCCAAGAAGTACTAGCAATGCTTAATTGCCTATACTTTTAGCATGCTATGTGAAACTATTGTATAGTTTGGATGCAGTCATAGATTAGCTAGCTTCTTACACAAGAATTGCAAAAAGAATAGTCCTTTTTCCTAGCTGATGAATGATACTAAAGCGACAATATTTTTCCTCGTGCTGTATGATTGACAGGAGTCTCGCCTGGGGAAGGTACCGGAGCAACGATGTCTGATGATGAAGATGATCAGGTCGACAGCGATGCCAATCTGTTTGATGGCAGTTTTGATGGCCCCGATAGCATGGGATTTGGCCCTCTTGTTCCAACAGAGAATGAGAGGTCCCTCATGGAACGTGTAAGACATGAATTGAAGCATGAACTGAAACAGGTAAGGGGTTGAATGATTACTTTTGAACTCTTCCTTGAGTTAAGTCCATGTTAAATCTCTTTCTGCTGATTGATCTCATGTTCTATTTTTGTTATGTAGGGTTACAAGGACAAAATTGTGGACATAAGAGAGGAGATTTTACGCAAGAGACGAGCCGGGAAACTTCCTGGTGACACCACCTCTGTCCTTAAAGCCTGGTGGCAATCACATTCCAAGTGGCCTTACCCTACAGTAAGAACTCGACATTGTCTTTACTAACTTTTGGCAATATTCAACAAACACAAATACAAGTTGACATTTTGCTAAGTAATAATTTTTTCATACAATTGACAATTTAAAGAACAACAACAAAGTTGCCCTTGCACACATTTGTTATAGAATTCAAAGTACAGAATCCACATGTTAGCCCTATAGAATAGGCTATAGTATGTCGAGAATATGTCGTCCATAATTCAAGGTACTACATCTTAATCGATGTTGTACTTTTTCAGGAGGAAGATAAGGCAAAGTTGGTGCAGGAAACAGGGTTGCAATTAAAGCAGATCAACAATTGGTTCATCAATCAAAGGAAGAGGAACTGGCACAGCAATCCTTCAACTTCCACTGTCTTGAAGAGCAAGCGCAAAAGGTATTCATTCCTATCATAACAAGTCCTTTTCTTAATTTAAATTTACATGAACCTAGCTCCAATCTTAATTAGAAAATAATAATGCAGGTGATGGTTGCATGTAAAATGGAGGAAAACTCATGAGTCAATCTCTGACTGTACTCTGCGGTCAATCATGCTGCATGGCAAGGGATTCAAGGAAAGGCAACGAAAAAGAAAACACTTTTTGAAGAGCTATATACTGATGAGTTATTTCACCTACTTTTGAAGGCCAGCAGTGCACGTGATGCAACAAAACTAGGGAGTTCATTTAGGAATTATATATACCGAAACCAACTCCATTGGTGTATGATTTCTGTTCACAATTTGATACTTTGTGAAATATATATCACATAGTGAGGGGTTTTAGGTGTACAATATAATAACGATGCATTTTTCCTTTAATCATACTCATTTTGGTTTTTTTTTTCTTTTTTTCCGTTGTTCTTGAAGTTGGTAATTTTCGATGTGGAGGTCAATTTGTCGGAGAAATGATATATAGCAAGTTTTGTCTTTACTTAAATGATAGCTGACTAGTTGGTGTGGTTTTTGCCATGGAGTTCCTTCAAGCGATAGTAGAGTCATAGTCATGGCATGAATTTAACAATATGAGTGAATTAGGAAGCTGAAAACAGAGTTCATATATTCGTTTAACCGCGTGCGGTTTAAGGGTAAAATTATGAGCTTGAAACTTCTGAATGGAACCAACATATAGCAAATGGAAATTTATTTATTTATTTTGTGAATACGCCTAATTTGGTTCAAGATATTAATAATATTTCTTATAGCAATTTGTTCGCACAAGCTTCCCTATTTTTGCGGTTGTTCTGTGGTTGATTTTATATCGTGTTAAACGCTTAGAACTGTGTCTGACTCCCATAATCAGACAAAATGTCTTGTCTTTGTGAAAAAACAATAAAAAAACCTCCCTATCTTTAACACAAAAAGTGCTATATTGGTTTTGATGAGTACAGGCAATATCAAAATAAATGATATGCTCAATGAACGAAATTGATTAATGACATGCTTTTTTTTATAAAAAGAAAATGACATTATTTTTTTGCGTGGTCACTACCTCTTTATATTTGTTTTTCTTTCTTTTTTTTTTTTTTTAGTAAAAAGAGCATATTTTTGCTCATTAAGACATCATCTCTATATTCTTTTTTTTTCGAAAGAAGCTGAGTTAAAATGTAGAGCCCCAAACGGGTCGATGGGGGATACAAAAGGCCTATGACAAAGCTATGAAGCTTAGGAGAACTGGGGCTAGCTCCAGCCTCTAGGAGCAAGTTTCGTTAAAAACGATTCTAACTAAAAACTCTGACGAGAAAAGGCCGAAAGGGAAAATAATTTCCACCCAATCTGGCCCTGAAAGGAAGTGTTTACAACGGAAGTATTTACGTTCATTTTTTTAAGCTACAAATTTTGGCCCAGATAATTAAGACCCAACGAAAGCCGTTTTAACCAAAGTTTTTTTGTTCTCGCAAGCATAACTAGGGCCCAAAAAATTTACTATGAATGTTTTTCTCATGTGTTGTGGCTTCATTTATAGATTTTGATAGTTGAATTTGTAAATATTAGGTTAAATAGTCTTTTTATTCATTATTATTTATGAGTTGTTACGTTTTCTCTAATTTGTTATATTAAATAATACAATGGTAACAATTATGGTTGTAAATGAATTGGGGTAGCATTTTACACAGTAAATGAGGTTATCAGAACATCTATAATTGCAAATGAAGTTGTGATATCAACTAAGATTTGCAGTTAAATGTTGTCACAATCATTTTCAATTTCAAATAGTATTGCAATCTAATATGCAGTCCAGTTTTTATTACAATTTCATTTAATATGACAAATTAACAAAAACACAAATGATAATGAATTGAATAACTGATTTTGTTTCAATTTCAAAACAAAGAAAGTCTATTTTTAAATTTAAGGGATCATAAGGCATGCGTAGACTTTTAAGTCAACGTTATAACCCTATAACATGTCTTTGTAGGAATGTTCATTCCCCTTGTAGAGGCACATTATCAAACACGTGAGTCCTTAGTCTTACTCAAGGCTGGAACCTGGAGGGCGGTAAGAGTAAATATGGTAAAAATACAATTTTAGTTTAGTGTAAATAAAATGGAAAGCATCTAAACTTCAACAAAACGTAATTTTGGGAGCTTAAAAATGAAGTTTGTGGAAAAGTAAGTTTAGCCAAACTACCACGGAGTTCATGAGTCACGACACTTTAATATTTAATATAACAAAACATGTCGAAACCCTACCTCATCGTTTGAATTTGGATAAAGTTATTACTTAATCCAAATCCATAAATCTAATAATTAAATTATTTATTCGCATAACATCATTTGATTTGAATTGAACCAATTGACACCAAATTTAATAATAACTGGGACCTTTTGTATGATTCCTTTACTTTTCAAACTAAAATTCACGAACAAAAAATGATGAGAACTAATTAATCTTATAAATTGATTATCCATTTACATGAAAATGCCTCTATTATACACACAGTCACAGATATCATCAGCTGATGAAAAATTAAGCATGCTTACTAGTACTTACATACATTATTTAACAGTGCTTCCAAGTTCCAATGCTAGATAATATTCCTTCCCCAATGGACACGCGTACCGAGCCGAGAAACCAAGATAATAAACACATTCATCGCCCTCTTCCTTCTCTATCACCCCATCATCAAAATTAAGAGCATAACTCTTGGGATCATACTGGAATTGCATTCTCCTCTTATTCTTCTTCTTCTCGTTCTTCCCTCCAACATTGCATGTCGCCAAAGCCTTCACATTCTTCTTCAGTCCCTTTAATTTCTCCTTCAATTGCTTCACCAAGCAGTTCCGATGATTTGATTTCATCATCGCCGCTTCTTGCTCTTCCTCATGACACGTGTCGTAGGGGCGGCGCCACGTGGAGCACGCTATTAGTCCACGGAACCAGCTACAATAAGTGACTGTGCCACTCTCTTCATAGTCATGGTCATCACTATAATCTCGTACGCAATCAAGTCTACTCGCTAATTCTTCATGTCTCCATGAATCTTCAGCCATGACGATGGATGGTACCCACTTTTTTTCTCTCTCTCTTTTTTTTTTAATTCTACAGACGATGTGTATTTATACACGCGCACTCGTGCAGATAGAAAGTGTCATATATCCCCGGTTCACTTTGTTTTGATACTTTAGACATTAACTAAAGTGACACTTAAAATAAAAATAGATATGAAATAATATATACCAAAAAAATTTAAACCTTTACATAGATAAACATTTTTGGGCATGTTAGTTAGGATTAGGAAGATGAAGTCTGCGTTTGCCGGCCCCCACCACGGAATATAATGGGGTTGGGCTTATGTGGTGCCTGTTGATCGACACGTTAGGGGCCAAAGCGGTCTTTATACTTTATCCATTCCTAGTTGCCTCTCTCTCTTTGTTTCTTCCTGAAATGCACATTATTATTTTGTTTTGTTTTTCACACGTTCGATCGATTCTCACTTATCTAAAGAATAGACATACCGTCCAAAACGAAATTGATAGGATTGACCCCCCAATGACGATGTTGGTGTTTTCAACCCTTATTTGCACTGAAAATTCTCTAAATTCAATGAACAAGATCAAAGTCACCTAAAATATTCCAAACATGAGGGACTTTGAGCAGGAGTCGAATTCGTAAATCTCAAATTTGATGGGAGCATGATTCCATATTAAATATTATGATAAGTTCGACAAAGATTATGATAATAAAGGTAAATTGCAGCCCATTTATACACCTAACAGGAGTATAAAAGTGTAAGGATGACGTCTTTTGTCATAACCCTGAAGCTTAAGGGGAATTATCTTAGCTGTGACTTTAAGGATTTGAGTTGTGTCCATGATCTTTACAAGGCCCACATAGAAACGCTACGAAATCTAATTTAGCTAAACATACTCCTTGTGTTAGCAACCCTAAGACACACTGACGCCTATCAACTCTGCCCTCTCCTATCACAGTAGCCCTATCCCACAAATCAAGCCCCGTTTTCCCATAATGTGTAATTGATCATCGCTTTAGATCCACAAAATCGTAGGTTATCATGGGAGGCAGTAGAAAAGAATGAGTTTTAACTTATAGGAATGAAGAACATAAAAGATAAAAGCCAAGTGGGACAAAAAGTAGGGTCTATGGTTGTTAAACTCTTGAGTTAACTCGTAAACTCTTACGAGTTTACCTTTACGAGTTTACGAGTTTACTACACCAAACGAGTTAACACTTATGCAAACTCTTTTTGGTAAACTCATACGAGTTTATGATCCGAGTTTGTTGAGACTCCACAAGTTTACTTAAACTCTCGAGTTTGACAACCTTTATAGGGTCAACCCATACCCAATGGATAACTAATAATCTATAGAGTAATGGAAAAAGGAGAGACTTAATCTTCTTGCCCATACAATCTCAAGGACATTCTTATTCATTCAATCTAATACACAACACAACTCAGAAATCTAAAAAAAACTCTAACCACTCGAATCAAAACAATCAGCTTAAAACCACCACACCCACTAACATGACGTCTTGCACACGAACAAATTTGCTTACTAAAGAAACATTGTAAGCTCATCCTTAAATTTTTCACTAGTCTCATTTTTCAAAATTTCCCCTCTTTATTACGTAACTCATTAATCATCTAGCCAAACTTACTAATCTATAATCTCATCATTAATGCTTTAAGCCATTACTTAGTAAATTCATTTTGAATCAGAACACAAGCTACCATTGAGGAGAAAAAGATGAAACATGGCAACAAAAGGAAATGTAAAAAATATTTAATCCAGAGGAAAATGAAATATTATAGTATATGTTTTTACCAAGGGCAGCTGTTGTTAAATATTATTTTAGGAGCGAGATAAACAAGAGTATGTGAAATTGGGATTGGGTAAAACTCTCTTAACGGTAATTTTTTTATTTACAAGACTCAAATCTAAAATCTTATTTAAGAAAAAAAAATATTAAACCACTTTAAGTAACCAAGTTATATAGTATGTACACATTATTGAAGAATTTTAAATATTTTTTTTATGTTATATATTATTTATATGTACAAGTGATTAATTTTAAAAATTGAGTCTTAATACTAGTTGATTGAAAACATTCAAATAAAATTGTTTAACTGTAAAAATAATTGTATAAACTTTATAATTTATACATTATATATAATTCCTATATTTGTTTAATATTATTATTTTAATGAATATTTTGTAGGTTGCATAATAATAAAAATAACTTTTGAAACATTTAACTTAGAAATTATGAAAACTCTTATTCATTTTTTAAAAAATTAAATGAAAAATATTATTTTAAATCTTGATAGTCGTTAAATACTTATATGGTATAAACAAATATATAAAATATATCATGTCTATTCTTTTTCTTAAATATAAAAATTGTGCAGAGTCCAAGTTTGCCGTGTGGACACAAAGAGGTTTTTTTATATAAATTTTTGGGTAAATATATTTTTTATTTTTGCGTCTAGCGTGGACTGGGTCTAGCCTGTTTTTGGTTGTGCATGAATGCTAAGCTTAGCGTTTTTGTTGTGCGTGGGTTCTAAGCTGTCAATCAGCGTTTTTTCCCCGCATCTACGGGTCAGCATTTATTGGGCCGGACCGACCTAGGGGTCCAACAAAAACTATATAAAGAGTTAACTGGTTCAATTGGCTTCAAATCTCTCTCCCGCCACTTCTTCTTGAAAGAATTAACATTTTGTGTTCTTGCGCCATTTTTTTTTTCTCGTTTTCAGTTAATGGAGACGCCTCCGCATTTCATAGCCTTGCTTTTTTTTTTTTTTTTTCCTTCATAGAACTGGGTGATGTCAGTGCTCTCCAAGGAGCAACAACACAACCCCTCTCACGATGAATTACTCTAGGGTTCGTCTTCAGTAACAATCTTTTGTATAGTTATACTAATTCCGTAATTCAATCTCTGTAATATTCAATTACGGAAACCCCATTCCTTACTTTGATTTCGTTACGAGTGGGGGAATTTTCCGAAAGAGATCCTCTGTCATGTTCCATGCAAATTATTGAATGTAACATTTAGTTTGTTTTACAATGGGAAGGTTTTGCTTTTTTCATTGAAAGCCTCTTATTTCCAGTCCCAATAAGTGCATATAGTGGATGATAACATGATTGGCAGGCCCGGGAAAGGAGCAGACAAGCACAGAGCTGGGCTACTGCATAACAACAAGAAACGTAGAAGTGGACCATAGAAAGGCACGAAGCAAAATAGAAGGTCCAGCCCATTATAACATTTACTTTGTAAGGTTAGAACCAAAATAATCATTTTACTTTTTTACTTTTTCCTTTCTAATAAAGATTGGAGCAGTAAAGCTGGAGCTGCAAATACGACGTCGCGCTGGTGAACTATAAATTCAAAAAGATTGTATTCGGATTTTCCAGAAGGCTCTCAAGCTTGAAGTGAAAAGCAGAGAGAAAGAGCGACGAGCTACCATGGAAGCTGAAAATCAGCTTTCCTTTACACCGGAGTGCTCCACCTCCACCTCCACCTCCACCTCTACCCTAAGCGTTTCAATGGTGAGTGAACTATCTCCTCTCTCCTGCTCTTCAATTTCCGTTGTTCTCACTTCTCACTGCGTATTCAATTATACTGGCACAGCAGCAGCAACAACAGCAAGAAGAACAGAGTCCGAATATCGAAGACTGCTTGAAGCTTCTCAAAGGAGAGCGAGACGAGCAGCGCCTCGCCGGGCTTCTCCTCGTCACCAAGTTCTGCAGAGCAGATGATCACTCCTCTCTCCGCAGGGTCTACGACGCCGTCGGCGCTCGGTTCCTCCACCGCCTTCTCCGAACCGGCATGGGAAAGGGCGCCGATTACAATAACAATAACGACAATCGGGATGCATATTTGCGCCTTTCGGTTACGGTTCTAGCTGCGCTTTCTCGTGTTCCGGAGATTGCTTCCTCTGACGACATGGTTTCCAAGATCCCTCTTATACTGGATGTCATGTCCACCCAGTATGCTCCTTCTCTCTCTCTCTTTGTTCAATTTTCACATTTATTTGACCTAATGCTAGCTTTGAATGTGCTAGTATTTCGTATGTGATTCAGAGATAGATTGGCTATGAGACGTATTATGCTTCTATACAAAAGGATTCAGCTAAGAGTTTAGGTTGCATTTATGTCAAACTCAAAATCCAACAAAGAGGAAACGGGGCGGGTAACCACATTAGAGATTTGGTATTAGTATGGAATATTGGGGGTTTGTGGAGTATGTTATTGGGGGACAAATGGTTAACAATGGTTGTTTTATTTGTATACTTTTCAAGGTTGTTATATTTATTTTGTCTTTGGTTTTAACATTCTCATTCTTAATCAAGCTGAGTTAGGCATTGTGGCCACTCCTATTCTATGATCTGGTTATGTCCCCCATACTTTCTTTGTTAGACAGATTAATCGAATTCGATTACTTGTTTATTTTGCAAATGGCGGGTGCTCTTTGACATTGGCTAGTTATGTGTTCTTTCTTAGGGTTTTGTTGGTTGACATTTGTTACATGTCAAAACTTCATGACTTACACTTACTAAACTTTTATTACATACACAACTACTCTTTATTTACTTCTTTGTTTTTTGTTAAATTTCTTGCTTAGATCTGGCTCATCTGTTTTTGAAGAATGCTATGAGTTTTTGTACTTGCTATCAACTGCTTCGGGAAATGGAATTATGAGGTTTTATGAATATGGAGGCATCAAGATACTAGCTTCTCAGATAGATTCTCTGCAGGATGGTAAGTTCTTATTGTGTGCTGGGATGGCTTCTTGCTGCATACTGGTGGCTGGTTAATGTGGGACAGACTGAAAACTGTTTGCGAATTTTAATTATTTGTATTGGGATAATAATTTAGTTAGGAAACTAAAACCCACACTTACTCTCTGCACCATCAATTTTCCTTACTACCAAATGCAGGGTCAATTGACACTTTTCTGCAGGCACCTGAGACTTGTTTTTTGGGTCTAAAAGAAGATGTGGCTCTATAATTTTCTTTGAGATCTTATTTTTGATAAAAAATAATCAGTAAAATTAGCTTTTCGTTGTTATTTTTATTAGCCATCTTCCTGTTGCACACACATCTCTGAACACGGATTTTATGAAATTGTATATTTTAATCCATGCGTCATAATTTACAATGGTCAAATATTATGGCATTGCAGGTTCACATCTGATGGAAATAGCTATTAAACTTTTGCAATTGACTCTGAGTAGGATATCCTTGGACATAATCTGCAATGATTACTTATCTGAGCTCTCTGTTATCGTGAGTGTACCTTTAAAATATTTTGTATTTTTGGGTTAATTTGTTCTCATTTTGATTTTGTTCTCTTTCCTCGTTAACTTCAATATTAATGTTTTTTTGGAATGTTTGTCGACAGGTGGTGACAATATCACGGCAGTTTGCTGTCTTGCACACTTCCTTGAAATTTGATGCTCTCCACCTGCTTAATGCCATTCTTTCTTCAAAACATTCCGTATGTAATCTTCTCTTATTTCGTTGCTTTCAGATGGGTCCTCTAATCTCTATGGTGTAACAAAATTCTAAAATGCATAATAAAGAAAAGGTCTTCTCACTTAACTAATCAACTGAAAATTGTTCTATTTGGGGTGGTTGTCTGTGCCATAATATTTACCCATTTGCAGTTGGATACTAACTTGCAATGCAGGTTTAGGGCTTGTTTTTGTTAAAATATTCTGCACTTTTTGTATGAAATTTTCATATGAATATTGCTTAATTGGTTTGAGGGCTCATATTCCTTGTGAGACCCGAGTTGCTAGTCTGCTGTATGGATAACACTTAAATCCTTAAATTGAACTGATTTTTTTGGATTTTATTTGTGATCTTCATATGTTCAGTACTTCAGTTCTGTGTTGTGTTATTTTAACATATCTTTTTTTCTTTTTAGAATATATACGTACATACCTGTTGATTCATTTTCCTTGCAATTCTTTGGAATTCACCACAACTTCTTGGCTCTTTCAGGCACAACTTCTTAATGTTCTCCGGTCACTTTCTAAAGATAGTTGTTCACATAATATTCGCATTGGTATCATTGCTATTTTGCAGAATCGTGTTGGTAGGTTGAGACAATTTGCTTAATTATGTGTGCTATGCTATTTTACCTTTTTTATCTGTTTTTCCTTCTTTGTTTTTCACTAGGTTCATTAATTGTACCAGTGTCTCTCAGCTGATAAAGGGATATATTAGGTGTAAGTCTACTAGCTTTGTTATGTAAGCAAGAAGATCGTGGTAGTGATTCCATATTTTTTTTTCCTTCTTAGCATAGTAAAGAGGATGTTGGGATTATTGTGAGAACTGACAAGGCCTGAAGAAAACTTAAGAAAAAAAATGATAAAATATTGATAATGTAGAGCAGGCAATGGATTTTGCTTTGTAGGAAGGATTTGAGCAATGGTGGAAACTCTTGAATTTCAATTTTAACCTGGTTTGGTTTAGGAAAAGGTGATGGTTCTCTTAAAATAAGTGCTCCTATTATTTTTCCCTAAGCATGGAAACTCTCTGCACAATTCCTGGACTAACTCCTGTTTTCAAGCCTAGAAAATCAGTTACTACTGAAAAGGAACTTCATCTGTACATTCATGAGTCATGAGTGTTTGCACAGATAATCTGGACTTTTACAGAGCTGACAAATGTTCTTATTTCAAAATACTGCATTTTGGGTTTGACTGAAAACAAGAAAACACTAAACTAGACAAATTTCTTTTTTCTATTCTGTACCTTATTTTGTAATTTTGTAATTCATATGCAGCTCCTGCTGAAAGGCTTCAGGCTCTCATTTTAGCTGAGTCTATGGTTTCCTTATATGGAGAAGATTGGTTGATCAACCAAGTAAGCAAAAATGATGCACAACCTCCAACTCCAGCTGACATGTAAGTTGTGCTTGTTAAATGATAACTTTTAAGCTAACTGCAGTGTGTGCTCATGGTTTCATTTTCTCACGGCTTCATTTTTTAGGTGTCTATTGCTTGTCTTGGAGCAGTCAAGGGTTGAAATTGCTGTTCTTCTGAATGAGTTGGCTTATTTAAAATTTGAAGCACCTCAGGATTCATCAGCTACAGCCGAGACAATTCTTTTGAAGCGACGAAATGTGGCTGTTGCTTACTCTTTGGTTGAGAAGATAATAAAGTTAATATCAAATGTTGGTGAAAATGAATGTATGTTAAAGAAATTTAACTCATTTGTTGGAATTCTATTGTCCCTCTGCTCAAATTCAATTCTCTTAGCCTTCAATTGTGCACATACGATGTATGCTGTTTCACATAATATTATTGGTTTAGGTTGGCCAGTATTACTAGGAGATATTTTGGAACATGTGTTGGTGTGAATACCAAGACTTTTAAGTTCCTATCAAGTGATACTACGAGATTTCCATTTTTAACAATGCGACTTCTGGTTATACTGATTTAGTTCTCTTTACTGTCCTATAGGGCTATTATTGTTTAATTATGTGGATTTTTCCCTTCTATTGCAATCGTCATAGCTTGAGAGTGTGATTTTCATCTCATATTTGGTATTGACGTTGACACTGTTGAAAAAATGTCTATGTGGGGAAGTTTTTGTGATTTGGGTGTAATGTATTTTTATCACATATACCCTTTTTCGTTTTATAGATAACCTGCTCGATGAAGACACATTCACAAAGCTGATTCGCCAACTTAATGAGACAATTGCTGTTGTACTAGAGTATTTAGAAGATGCAAAGGTAACTCTGATGCTTAGTTATTTTATGTAATTCTAATGATTAATATGTCAGGCTCACAGCAAAGTATAATGGTGAAATTGTACAGGAACATGGACAAAAGAAAGGGGATGATTTACTTGCTTCAGTGAGGATTATTGGGAGGTATGCTTCTACAGTGTTGCTACCTTTGCATTATTTGTAATGGTCTTTTGCTTATTATGAGGCGATGTGTTGACTTCTATCAAAAAATAAAATAAAATGATGTGTTGACATTTCACCAATCCCTTGAATGATTTAATTCTAATAATGCGTGGAAGAAAACTTTTATCTAACTTGTTAATGTGGCATTTGATGTTGTATATAAGTTTAGACAATGGTAGTGAATTATTTCTAAAGGCTATGGTAAAATAGTAGGGAAAATCTCAGTGTATTTTAAATCTTTGTTTTTCGGAAAGAATGTAGAAATATGATTAGCCTTAAATCTCAGCGTAAAAGGAAACTATTATGTAGAGGTATGAGAATTATTTTATATTTAATATGCCCCTCGTGGAATAGCACTTTGGGCTGGGAGCATAGGCAATGAATTGGTTCATGTTCTAATTTAATATAAATATGTCGAGTGTGGGGGGCTTATCAATTGATTGTATCATTGTTAGCTTGTCAAGGATTGGATTCAGCTCATGAGTTATGGGTGGTTCTGTATCTCTAGTTATTATCTACAGCTATCTATTTGTGACTAAGATTCTCATATTATTTGTTAAGATCTTGTGTATGAGGGTTGGAACTCGGTTGAATTTTTTAACTAATTTTTTATTTTTAAATCTTTACATTTTATTTAAAATGGTAAAGATTGTGATATTTATTTGTGTGATTGTGCAGCTATCTTGCTGAAGCTCCCGAAGCTTGCAAGGAAAAGGTTCAAGATCTTTTAGGGCATATGCTTTCTGTTGAAGGAGAAGATGAACAAAGGTATCTCTAAACAGATAATTGTTGGTAAATGGTAAACTTTTATCTCTTTGCCTTTCATGGTTAATTAACTCTATATTGCAGCCCCTTTTACTCTGTGTGCTTTCTGCTACCTATGTTGTGTCAAATTACTATGAAGATTGAAGGATGCAAAGCTCTGGCTTCATGTGGAGGACTAAAGGCTGTAAGTTGTTTGCTGATAAACAATGCTTATGTTTTTCACTCCTACATTCGTTTTTACCCTTTCTCCTTTTCTCTTTGTTGGTTTATTGGTCATTGCTGCATTTGCTTTAAAGACGAACCTTTACATATATAAATAAACAAAATGGTAATGATTCCTTGTGTGTTGCATAGATCTATGTAAATTGTATCATCAATTCATTATACTCTGACATGACTTTTTTGTTTGTTGCAATGATGATGCCCCAATACCATCACTAGCAAAGCCTTTTTTGTTTTTTGTTTGGCTAAATGTAATGGGTTTATTTGCAGGTTTTAGATTGCCTCAGTAAATTAATTGGGCCAAGTGGTTATATGGTTGAGGATAATGGTTGCATCTTCTTGGCATGTGATACTATATTGAACCTTCTACTGAAGGTGATGTTCTTATCATAAAACCCAGCCTTACAGTAATACTATATTTATTGTACAAAGTATTGATGTAAATTTTGCCTTTTACTACAGAAAGACAAAATTCAGTTGACGTTGACGGTAGATGAATCAGCTATTGTCAATCTTCTTAAAGCATTGGCTTATTGGTCAGGTACCATATTCAGTTGCTGCCTTTAAAATGAGTATTTTCATTATGCTATACTAGTGGGTTGCAGGCACTTTGTGCCTGCGAAATGCCTAACAATTTCAATCTTTTATGAGACGTTGATAACAAAAGGCAGAATCAAATTAAAAAAAAGTGAGAGTAAAAATGACAAACAGAGATGGGAAGTGGTGGTTGGTGATGGAGGGTGGGTAGTTTTTTTTTTTTTTTTTGGGGGAAAAATTGAAAAAAAAAATTGAGTAAGGGTATTTGGACACCAAATGACAGTTTTTTTTTGGGGAATCCCCTTTATCTTATTGTAAAGATTATATGATTAAATCCCTTGATCGTTCATCTACTTGTTTGCATTCAAACTTAAAATTTGATAGGTGCTCCAATGCAAGTGGACTAGCATGTTATCTGGAAAAGCAAGTGGTTTCTATTTCAGTCTTGGACTAGCTTATAGCTTATATAATTTAATTGGATTCAAGTTTAGTTTTTGGCATTTATGCATGAGAAGTATATATGTGGTAGTCATGATATGATCACATGGAGTCATGACTCATGCGCAAATAGAGATGCCGTAGAAGATACATTTATTTAGTTTTTATTTGTTGGCAAGCTAATGCTGAGTGACATTACAAAAAATACAAAGTTGCCAAAATAAAAAAAACACGACAAAAGTCTACAAAGGCAAAAACGTAAGTGTCATTGCAGAGTCATGCTAACATACTATGATCAAAACTCAAAAAGGAAAGGTAGAAGTAGCCTTGCATACATTCATGAAGAATGGGGATTGAAAATAAACCCTTATTGCTATGCTTGATTTGTGCTTGTCATGCGTGGTTGGGGCCATGAAAAAATTATGATTTTCAAAATTGGAAAAATTCTAATAGATGTGGATTTTGTCCTTCTCCGGTGCTTAAACATTTAACCATGGCATAAATTTTCTATACTTTGCTGATTGATCTTGTACTGTTGATTTTAACTATGGGAAATACCATCAAAATAAATCTGTAATGTTTATTAGAGATTCCTTCTTTACCCTTTATGTTTAAGAAGGTTCTAGTACCTCTTATCAGTTAGTGGCTAATATCCTGAATCCACTAACTTGAAATATAATTCTTATATTTTTAAAAAGAATTTGGTTTAATATTAGTCACTAATTATTGTTGGGGTTTGGTATTCTTAAAAGATAAGCATACCAGAGAAACTCCCTTTTTTATTTTATAATCAAAAGAATGGAGTAAAGCATCTTTCTTAATTTTTTTCCCCCTCTGCGGGGGCATCTATCTTAGCTTCACTTACTGAAACTTGTTTTGTAGAGAATACCGGTGACATGTCAAGTATGATGATGGCTTCTAGCATTTGTGCACTGATATTTGATTATACATCAGAAGAGGCTCTCTTAAGCCATCCTGATTTCAACCTTAGCACTCTTAGCCGTCTTTATCAGCTCATTGCAAGATGTCTGGCTTCATTAGAACTGGTGAGCTCTGAATCCCCTTTCTTTGTTGGCTATATATAAAGTTTGTCAAAGTTGTACAGTTGATTCAGAAGATATTGTTACACAGTATTGGTAGAAATTAACACTAAATGATTTATTATTGATTCGGTATTATAACTTCCCATCTATTGTTTATGAATTTGATTATTATTAAATTGGTCTTAAATGGTTATCAATCATAGTCTAGAGTTATCACAATTTCACCAAAATCAACTTTGCAATATTTATTTGAATTTGTGATCAACTTTATGGTGTGACTTTTCATCACTTTAACTAGAAAATCTTTCTCTCTCTCTTTTATGTTTTATCCATCCCATGCTCATAGTGTGACCTATTCTTTCCTTAAAAGAAATGTGAAATTGTTGATGTCTTTTTGTTCCTGTTTGTTTTTGACACCTATCTAAGCATCCTTTCTAAAACTACCTGTTTCTCACACTAATACCTCCCCCCATTTCAATGGGACCTTGATATTATTTCTTGAAGTTCACTCAGTAAGAAATTTAGTTTTTGCAGAACTTGTAGATGTTACTGTGGTTAACCAAGTATTTTGTTTTCACAATCACTTGTGTGCTTGGTTATTTGTTGTAAATATTGCAGGATGCCAAAGCGGATATGGATCTTTCTGAGATTATCTCTGCTGGTGAATGTTTACTTATACGCTAGTCATTAAAGCACTAAGACAGCGTTTGGTAAGCGTCTCAGGACAGAAAATACGAAGACATAGCAGGGACAGTAGAGATGCGTCTCTTGCATCTCTCCATTTTGGAGGTACGGCAGAGACGCATCCCTTGCGTCCTAGAAATCTCCTTTGTATTTTGTTTTAAATGTATAAAAATTAGTTAAAAAATTATCTTAAGACATCTCATTCTCCAAACATGTTTTTGTCTCCACTGTCTCCATATTTTCTGTCCAGAAATGCTTACCAAACACTACCTAAAGGCTTTTATTTTATGACCTTGTTCTTGCATTTTCTAACTTCATTTGTTGTGCAGGTTTCTCGCGATGGGCTTATCGCTTCCCCCACATCAAAGAGGCAATCAAGATATGATTTTGGTCTTCTGGATGTGATTTGTTTTATGTGATGCTTCAACTTTCGAGGTAGCGTTACCATCGAGTAATTGTGCTTTATCATGAGCTTAATTTTAAGTCATTGTTAATGTAGAAAACCACACGAGCTTTAATGCTTCAACTCGTGATGCTACTATGTTAAAATAGTTTAAATTATCGGGTAATGGCTCTTTGTTAATCCCCTTTTATCAATTATGTGGCTATGATTGGATGATAATATTGTGTGTGGGGTTTTTAGGTGAGATATCCCTAAATCAATTATGAGCTCCACTAGAAGTGAAAATTTCTCATTTTTCGGCTTCTGGAATTGATCTTTGAGCCGTCACCATGAAAATCCAAATACATTATAAATCGAAGTGTAAATAAATAGGTTACATGCACGAAATGAGTGATGTTAGGTAATGGATAATTTTTAAAAATAACTGTCGTTCTCTTCACGTCCTTATGCAGTTCTTGGGTTTTTTTAACCATTTTGCTGAATGCTAAACTTGTTCTTGCTCCTGATCACGATGTAGAACACACAGGCAACCTAATTCATCATCATAAACTAATACAATGTTCTGGCACTCAACGAAAGAACAACTGGCGGTTCCCCC